>ARYC01015277.1:0-13325 GCA_000711775.1 Oxytricha trifallax
TCTTTATCACGTATGATGGCTCTATCGTATCATAATCTAAGCCAGTTATCTTAGCAAGCTTTAATTTTTTGCATTCTGCATCCCATTTTGTTTTAATTTTCTCAAAGTTTAAAACCATTATAGCTTAGTTAAAGTTTATGTTCTGTCTAAATTGCCTTAATCGAGATGCAGCAACACAATATTCAACAACATTCAAAAAGGTCTAAGTAGGAGTCAGTAATTTAGTAGAATTAATAAAAGTAGTAGAATCCAAGTCTTCATCTTCATCATTGAGATTAAGGTTGCTCATAAGTCTTTCCACCATATCGAGTTAAATAAAATAAAATAAAAAATTAAAGTTAATTTAAAGTTTTTAATTTAAAAGATAATTAAAATTAAAAGTGAAGCCTATTTATATCAATATCAATATAAATATTAATGGGTCAACTTCGCCATATTTTTAATAATAAAGCGACTATTAATATTGGAACTATTCCAAAAATAAATTAAATTTAATATTTTTTTCCAATAATAAATAAATGTCTCTATTTTATTTTTCAATACTTTATCTACTCATAATCACTAATAATGAATGAAAAGGTACTCGAATAGTAGAGTTTTATACGGAAATCATTATGCACAAATGAATTCTGGCCGGAAATAGCATTAAGAGGTTGAAAATGCAAGTTTAAATATGTGTAAGATTTGTTGTAACAAACATTTCTCTATAATAATTTCTTAATCATATGCTATAGCTAGCTATTCAGTGAGGAGAGCGAGTGAGTTGACGAGTGAGAGATGCTATATCCTTAAACCATAATGATTGACTTGGGAGATAGGGGCTTAAGGGCAGGTGCAATTGTGTTTAGTTTTTGTAAGAGCTCTATCCCTATTTGATATGTAAGATATATAACTATGATAAGTTATTGTCTAAAGTTACTCTATACAACATAGAAAGCTTATCAATTATAATCTTGTATAGACTAAGCAGATAAGAATGGCATATCTCTTCTTTGATATTAAAAGCACAATCTTATTTATTTTATTATTAAAATTATTATTATTATAATTATTATTATTATTATTATTATTATTATTATTATTATTATTATTTCTTTTAAAATGGCAATATTAAATTTAAATATTGACTTGTACTTCTTAAAAAGTAAATTAATAAATAAATAAATAAAATAAATAAATAAATAAATAAATAATTAATTAATTAATAAATAAATTTTTGTTTTAATTTCTTTAAAAATTAATTAAGTTTTTAAATCAAACTTTGTCTTTTAATTTCTAGTTTTAATTGAATTCAAGCATGAAAAGCTACAATTATGTAGTATTATACTCAAATATAGTATCGTTATTGTTCGGTCTCATAAAATGGTAGTTCATAAATTGAATGAGCTCTTCGTGACTTCTAAACTTTATAGTATAAATGGGTATGGCAATTTAATTATTTTGAAAGAATGTTTGAAGGAGGTTTAAATTGTTTGCATTAATTCTGGATTATATCTAAGAAGAACATAAGTCTTGATGCTCTCTTCTCTAGATCTGATAAGGCCCATTCCATAATTTCTATCACCCATTTAATTTTTAAATTCGTTCAAAGCAACATGAAAGTGTTCAAGATCCTTTTCTGTTATTTTCTTTTCTAAATGACAAAAATTAACTTACCCATCAACAAGCACAGGTATATTATTCTTTATCACGTATGATGGCTCTATCGTATCATAATCTAAGCCAGTTATCTTAGCAAGCTTTAATTTTTTGCATTCTGCATCCCATTTTGTTTTAATTTTCTCAAAGTTTAAAACCATTATAGCTTAGTTAAAGTTTATGTTCTGTCTAAATTGCCTTAATCGAGATGCAGCAACACAATATTCAATAACATTCCAAAAGGTCTAAGTAGGAGTCAGTAATGTAGTAGAATTAATAAAAGTAGCAGAATCCTAGTCTTCACCCTCTTCATTCAGGTTGAGGTTGCTCATTAATCTTTCCACCATGTTAAAATAAAATAAAAAAATAAAGTAAAATTAAAGTTAATTTAAAAATAATTTAAAAGATAATTAAAATTTAAAGTGCAACCTATTTTTATCAA
Organism: Oxytricha trifallax; assembly: GCA_000711775.1. Lineage (NCBI taxonomy): Eukaryota > Ciliophora > Spirotrichea > Sporadotrichida > Oxytrichidae > Oxytricha > Oxytricha trifallax. The sequence goes on from ARYC01015277.1 coordinate 2,081, forward strand.
TATCAATATAATTATCTATGGGTCAACCTTCCAAATATTATTTAATAATAAAAGCTGAACATAATATTAAAAATAAATATTGACTCATGATTCCAAAAAAATAAATTAAATTTAATATTTTTTTCCAATAATAAATAAATGTCTCTATTTTATTTTTCAATACTTTATCTACTCATAATCACTAATAATGAATGAAAAGGTACTCGAATAGTAGAGTTTTATACGGAAATCATTATGCACAAATGAATTCTGGCCGGAAATAGCATTAAGAGGTTGAAAATGCAAGTTTAAATATGTGTAAGATTTGTTGTAACAAACATTTCTCTTATAAATAAATTCTTTAAATCAATATGCTATAGCTAGCTATCAGTGAGGGAGAAGCGAGTGAGTGAGCGAGTGAGAGATTGCTAATATGCCTTAAAACCATAATGATTGACTTGGGAGATAGGGGCTTAAGGGCTGGTGCAATTGTGTTTAGTTTTTGTAAGAGCTCTATCCCTATTTGATATGTAAGATATATAACTATGATAAGTTATTGTCTAAAGCTACTCTATACAACATAGAAAGCTTATCAATTATAATCTTGTATAGACTAAGCAGATAAGAATGGCATATCTCTTCTTTGATATTAAAAGCACAATCTTATTTATTTTATTATTAAAATTATTATTATTATAATTATTATTATTATTATTATTATTATTATTATTATTATTATTATTTCTTTTAAAATGGCAATATTAAATTTAAATATTGACTTGTACTTCTTAAAAAGTAAATTAATAAATAAATAAATAAAATAAATAAATAAATAAATAAATAATTAATTAATAAATAAATTTTTGTTTTAATTTTTTAAATCAAACTATGCCTTTTAATTTCTAGTTTTAATTGAATTCAAGCGTGAAAAGCTACAATTCTGTTGTAAGGTACTCAAAGGGATACTGATTGCGGTTCGGTCTCATAAAATGGTAGTTCATAAATTGAATGAGCTCTTCGTGACTTCTAAACTTTATAGTATAAATGGGTATGGCAATTTAATTATTTTGAAAGAATGTTACTGAAGTGAGGTTAAAATTTGTTTGCCATTATTTGGATTATAGTCCTAAGAAGAACCATAAGTCTTGATGCTGCTCCTTCTCTAGATCTGATAAGGCCCATTCCATAATTTCTATCACCCATTTAATTTTTAAATTCGTTCAAAGCAACATGAAAGTGTTCAAGATCCTTTTCTGTTATTTTCTTTTCTAAATGACAAAAATTAACTTACCCATCAACAAGCACAGGTATATTATTCTTTATCACGTATGATGGCTCTATCGTATCATAATCTAAGCCAGTTATCTTAGCAAGCTTTAATTTTTTGCATTCTGCATCCCATTTTGTTTTAATTTTCTCAAAGTTTAAAACCATTATAGCTTAGTTAAAGTTTATGTTCTGTCTAAATTGCCTTAATCGAGATGCAGCAACACAATATTCAATAACATTCCAAAAGGTCTAAGTAGGAGTCATTAAACTAGTAGAATTAATAAAGGTAGTAGCATCCAGGTCAACTTCTTCTTCTTCTTCATTAAGGTTCAGGTTGTTCATAAGTCTTTCCACCATATTGAATACAAAAATAGAAGTAAATTAAAGTTAATTTAAAAATAATTTAAAAGATAATTAAAATTTAAAGTGCAACCTATTTTTATCAATATCAATATAATTATCTATGGTCAACCTTCCAAATATTATTTAATAATAAAAGCTGAACATAATATTAAAAATAAATATTGACTCATGATTCCAAAAAAATAAATTAAATTTAATATTTTTTTCCAATAATAAATAAATGTCTCTATTTTATTTTTCAATACTTTATCTACTCATAATCACTAATAATGAATGAAAAGGTACTCGAATAGTAGAGTTTTATACGGAAATCATTATGCACAAATGAATTCTGGCCGGAAATAGCATTAAGAGGTTGAAAATGCAAGTTTAAATATGTGTAAGATTTGTTGTAACAAACATTCCTATGAAATAATTCTTTAAATCATATGCTATAGCTACTATCAGTGAGGGAGAAGCGAGTGAGTGGGCGAGTGAGAGATTGCTAATATGCCTTAAAACCATAATGATTGACTTGGGAGATAGGGGCTTAAGGGCAGGTGCAATTGTGTTTAGTTTTTGTAAGAGCTCTATCCCTATTTGATATGTAAGATATATAACTATGATAAGTTATTGTCTAAAGTTACTCTATACAACATAGAAAGCTTATCAATTATAATCTTGTATAGACTAAGCAGATAAGAATGGCATATCTCTTCTTTGATATTAAAAGCACAATCTTATTTATTTTATTATTAAAATTATTATTATTATAATTATTATTATTATTATTATTATTATTATTATTATTATTATTATTTCTTTTAAAATGGCAATATTAAATTTAAATATTGACTTGTACTTCTTAAAAAGTAAATTAATAAATAAATAAATAAAATAAATAAATAAATAAATAAATAATTAATTAATAAATAAATTTTTGTTTTAATTTTTTAAATCAAACTATGCCTTTTAATTTCTAGTTTTAATTGAATTCAAGCGTGAAAAGCTACAATTCTGTTGTAAGGTACTCAAAGGGATACTGATTGCGGTTGTTCGGTCTCATAAAATGGTAGTTCATAAATTGAATGAGCTCTTCGTGACTTCTAAACTTTATAGTATAAATGGGTATGGCAATTTAATTATTTTGAAAGAATGTTACTGAAGGAGGTTTAAAAATTGTTTGCATTATTTGATTTAGTCTAAGAAGAAACCATAAGTCCTTTGATGCGCTCCTTCTCTAGATCTGATAAGGCCCATTCCATAATTTCTATCACCCATTTAATTTTTAAATTCGTTCAAAGCAACATGAAAGTGTTCAAGATCCTTTTCTGTTATTTTCTTTTCTAAATGACAAAAATTAACTTACCCATCAACAAGCACAGGTATATTATTCTTTATCACGTATGATGGCTCTATCGTATCATAATCTAAGCCAGTTATCTTAGCAAGCTTTAATTTTTGGATTCGGCATCCCATTTCTTTTTAATTTTCTCAAAATTTAGAACCAACAGAGTCTAATTAAAATCAATATTCGGTCTGAACTGCCTAACTCGAGATGTTCCAATATAGCATTCAACAACATTCAAAAAGGTCTAAGTAGGAGTCAGTAATTTAGTAGAATTAATAAAAGTAGTAGAATCCAAGTCTTCATCTTCATCATTGAGATTAAGGTTGCTCATAAGTCTTTCCACCATATCGAGTTAAATAAAATAAAATAAAAAATTAAAGTTAATTTAAAGTTTTTAATTTAAAAGATAATTAAAATTAAAAGTGAAGCCTATTTATATCAATATCAATATAAATATTAATGGGTAACCTTCCAAATATTATTTAATAATAAAAGCTGAACATAATATTAAAAATAAATATTGACTCATGATTCCAAAAAAATAAATTAAATTTAATATTTTTTTCCAATAATAAATAAATGTCTCTATTTTATTTTTCAATACTTTATCTACTCATAATCACTAATAATGAATGAAAAGGTACTCGAATAGTAGAGTTTTATACGGAAATCATTATGCACAAATGAATTCTGGCCGGAAATAGCATTAAGAGGTTGAAAATGCAAGTTTAAATATGTGTAAGATTTGTTGTAACAAACATTTCTCTTATAATAAATGTCTTTAAATCATATGCTATAGTGCTATCAGTGAGGGAGAGCGAGTGAGTGACGCGAGTGAGAAGATTGCTTAAATATGCCTTAAAAACCATAATGATTGACTTGGGAGATAGGGGCTTAAGGGCAGGTGCAATTGTGTTTAGTTTTTGTAAGAGCTCTATCCCTATTTGATATGTAAGATATATAACTATGATAAGTTATTGTCTAAAGTTACTCTATACAACATAGAAAGCTTATCAATTATAATCTTGTATAGACTAAGCAGATAAGAATGGCATATCTCTTCTTTGATATTAAAAGCACAATCTTATTTATTTTATTATTAAAATTATTATTATTATAATTATTATTATTATTATTATTATTATTATTATTATTATTATTATTTCTTTTAAAATGGCAATATTAAATTTAAATATTGACTTGTACTTCTTAAAAAGTAAATTAATAAATAAATAAATAAAATAAATAAATAAATAAATAAATAATTAATTAATTAATAAATAAATTTTTGTTTTAATTTTTTAAAAATTAATTAAGTTTTTAAATCAAACTTTGTCTTTTAATTTCTAGTTTTAATTGAATTCAAGCATGAAAAGCTACAATTATGTAGTATTATACTCAAATATAGTATCGTTATTGTTCGGTCTCATAAAATGGTAGTTCATAAATTGAATGAGCTCTTCGTGACTTCTAAACTTTATAGTATAAATGGGTATGGCAATTTAATTATTTTGAAAGAATGTTACTGAAAGGAGGTTTAAAATTGTTTGCATTATTTGGATTATAGTCTAAGAAGAACCATAACCTTAGATCTCTCCTTCTCTAGATCTGATAAGGCCCATTCCATAATTTCTATCACCCATTTAATTTTTAAATTCGTTCAAAGCAACATGAAAGTGTTCAAAGATCCTTTTCTGTTATTTTCTTTTCTAAATGACAAAAATTAACTTACCCATCAACAAGCACAGGTATATTATTCTTTATCACGTATGATGGCTCTATCGTATCATAATCTAAGCCAGTTATCTTAGCAAGCTTTAATTTTTTGCATTCTGCATCCCATTTTGTTTTAATTTTCTCAAAGTTTAAAACCATTATAGCTTAGTTAAAGTTTATGTTCTGTCTAAATTGCCTTAATCGAGATGCAGCAACACAATATTCAATAACATTCCAAAAGGTCTAAGTGGAGTCATTAAACTAGTAGAATTAATAAAGGTAGTAGCATCCAGGTCAACTTCTTCTTCTTCTTCATTAAGGTTCAGGTTGTTCATAAGTCTTTCCACCATATTGAATACAAAAATAGAAGTAAAATTAAAGTTAATTTAAAAATAATTTAAAAGATAATTAAAATTTAAAGTGCAACCTATTTTTATCAATATCAATATAATTATCTATGGGTCAACCTTCCAAATATTATTTAATAATAAAAGCTGAACATAATATTAAAAATAAATATTGACTCATGATTCCAAAAAAATAAATTAAATTTAATATTTTTTTCCAATAATAAATAAATGTCTCTATTTTATTTTTCAATACTTTATCTACTCATAATCACTAATAATGAATGAAAAGGTACTCGAATAGTAGAGTTTTATACGGAAATCATTATGCACAAATGAATTCTGGCCGGAAATAGCATTAAGAGGTTGAAAATGCAAGTTTAAATATGTGTAAGATTTGTTGTAACAAACATTTCTCTTATAAATAAATTCTTTAAATCATATGCCTAATAGTCTAGCTATCAGTGAGGGAGAAGCGAGTGAGTGAGCGAGTGAGAGATTGCTAATATGCCTTAAAACCATAATGATTGACTTGGGAGATAGGGGCTTAAGGGCTGGTGCAATTGTGTTTAGTTTTTGTAAGAGCTCTATCCCTATTTGATATGTAAGATATATAACTATGATAAGTTATTGTCTAAAGCTACTCTATACAACATAGAAAGCTTATCAATTATAATCTTGTATAGACTAAGCAGATAAGAATGGCATATCTCTTCTTTGATATTAAAAGCACAATCTTATTTATTTTATTATTAAAATTATTATTATTATAATTATTATTATTATTATTATTATTATTATTATTATTATTATTATTTCTTTTAAAATGGCAATATTAAATTTAAATATTGACTTGTACTTCTTAAAAAGTAAATTAATAAATAAATAAATAATAAAATAAATAAATAAATAAATAAATAATTAATTAATTAATAAATAAATTTTTGTTTTAATTTTTAAAAATTAATTAAGTTTTTAAATCAAACTTTGTCTTTTAATTTCTAGTTTTAATTGAATTCAAGCATGAAAAGCTACAATTATGTAGTATTATACTCAAATATAGTATCGTTATTGTTCGGTCTCATAAAATGGTAGTTCATAAATTGAATGAGCTCTTCGTGACTTCTAAACTTTATAGTATAAATGGGTATGGCAATTTAATTATTTTGAAAGAATGTTACTGAAAGGAGGTTTAAAATGGTTTGCATTATTTGATTATAGTCTACAGAAGAAACATTAAGTCTTGATTGCTCTCCTTCTCTAGATCTGATAAGGCCCATTCCATAATTTCTATCACCCATTTAATTTTTAAATTCGTTCAAAGCAACATGAAAGTGTTCAAGATCCTTTTCTGTTATTTTCTTTTCTAAATGACAAAAATTAACTTACCCATCAACAAGCACAGGTATATTATTCTTTATCACGTATGATGGCTCTATCGTATCATAATCTAAGCCAGTTATCTTAGCAAGCTTTAATTTTTTGCATTCTGCATCCCATTTTGTTTTAATTTTCTCAAAGTTTAAAACCATTATAGCTTAGTTAAAGTTTATGTTCTGTCTAAATTGCCTTAATCGAGATGCAGCAACACAATATTCAATAACATTCCAAAAGGTCTAAGTAGGAGTCAGTAATTTAGTAGAATTAATAAAAGTAGTAGAATCCAAGTCTTCATCTTCATCATTGAGATTAAGGTTGCTCATAAGTCTTTCCACCATATCGAGTTAAATAAAATAAAAGTAAAATTAAAGTTAATTTAAAAATAATTTAAAAGATAATTAAAATTTAAAGTGCAACCTATTTTTATCAATATCAATATAATTATCTATGGGTCAACCTTCCAAATATTATTTAATAATAAAAGCTGAACATAATATTAAAAATAAATATTGACTCATGATTCCAAAAAAATAAATTAAATTTAATATTTTTTTCCAATAATAAATAAATGTCTCTATTTTATTTTTCAATACTTTATCTACTCATAATCACTAATAATGAATGAAAAGGTACTCGAATAGTAGAGTTTTATACGGAAATCATTATGCACAAATGAATTCTGGCCGGAAATAGCATTAAGAGGTTGAAAATGCAAGTTTAAATATGTGTAAGATTTGTTGTAACAAACATTCTCCTTATAAATAATTCTTTAAATCATATGCTATAGCTAGCTATCAGTGAGGGAGAAGCGAGTGAGTGAGCGAGTGAGAGATTGCTAATATGCCTTAAAACCATAATGATTGACTTGGGAGATAGGGGCTTAAGGGCTGGTGCAATTGTGTTTAGTTTTTGTAAGAGCTCTATCCCTATTTGATATGTAAGATATATAACTATGATAAGTTATTGTCTAAAGCTACTCTATACAACATAGAAAGCTTATCAATTATAATCTTGTATAGACTAAGCAGATAAGAATGGCATATCTCTTCTTTGATATTAAAAGCACAATCTTATTTATTTTATTATTATTATTATTATTATTATTATTATTATTATTATTATTATTATTTCTTTTAAAATGGCAATATTAAATTTAAATATTGACTTGTACTTCTTAAAAAGTAAATTAATAAATAAATAAATAAAATAAATAAATAAATAAATAAATAATTAATTAATAAATAAATTTTTGTTTTAATTTTTTAAATCAAACTATGCCTTTTAATTTCTAGTTTTAATTGAATTCAAGCGTGAAAAGCTACAATTCTGTTGTAAGGTACTCAAAGGGATACTGATTGCGGTTCGGTCTCATAAAATGGTAGTTCATAAATTGAATGAGCTCTTCGTGACTTCTAAACTTTATAGTATAAATGGGTATGGCAATTTAATTATTTTGAAAGAATGTTACTGAAGGAGGTCTAAAATTGTTGTGAACAGTTGGCGCTTGATCTAAAAAGAACCATAGATCTTAATGCTCTCCTTCTCTAGATCTGTTAAGGCCAATAGCAAAATTTCGATCACCAAGCTCATTCTTTAATTCATTTACAGCAACATGAAAGTGTTCAAGATCCTTTTCTGTTATTTTCTTTTCTAAATGACAAAAATTAACTTACCCATCAACAAGCACAGGTATATTATTCTTTATCACGTATGATGGCTCTATCGTATCATAATCTAAGCCAGTTATCTTAGCAAGCTTTAATTTTTTGCATTCTGCATCCCATTTTGTTTTAATTTTCTCAAAGTTTAAAACCATTATAGCTTAGTTAAAGTTTATGTTCTGTCTAAATTGCCTTAATCGAGATGCAGCAACACAATATTCAATAACATTCCAAAAGGTCTAAGTAGGAGTCATTAAACTAGTAGAATTAATAAAGGTAGTAGCATCCAGGTCAACTTCTTCTTCTTCTTCATTAAGGTTCAGGTTGTTCATAAGTCTTTCCACCATATTGAATACAAAAATAGAAGTAAAATTAAAGTTAATTTAAAAATAATTTAAAAGATAATTAAAATTTAAAGTGCAACCTATTTTTATCAATATCAATATAATTATCTATGGGTCAACCTTCCAAATATTATTTAATAATAAAAGCTGAACATAATATTAAAAATAAATATTGACTCATGATTCCAAAAAAATAAATTAAATTTAATATTTTTTTCCAATAATAAATAAATGTCTCTATTTTATTTTTCAATACTTTATCTACTCATAATCACTAATAATGAATGAAAAGGTACTCGAATAGTAGAGTTTTATACGGAAATCATTATGCACAAATGAATTCTGGCCGGAAATAGCATTAAGAGGTTGAAAATGCAAGTTTAAATATGTGTAAGATTTGTTGTAACAAACATTTCTGCTTAAAATAAATCGTTTAAATATATGCTATAGCTAGCTATCAGTGAGGGAAGAAGCGAAAAGTGAGTGAGGCGAGTGAGAGATTGCTAATTATCTTAAAACTAATAATGATTGACTTGGGAGATAGGGGCTTAAGGGCAGGTGCAATTGTGTTTAGTTTTTGTAAGAGCTCTATCCCTATTTGATATGTAAGATATATAACTATGATAAGTTATTGTCTAAAGTTACTCTATACAACATAGAAAGCTTATCAATTATAATCTTGTATAGACTAAGCAGATAAGAATGGCATATCTCTTCTTTGATATTAAAAGCACAATCTTATTTATTTTATTATTATTATTATTATTATTATTATTATTATTATTATTATTATTATTATTTCTTTTAAAATGGCAATATTAAATTTAAATATTGACTTGTACTTCTTAAAAAGTAAATTAATAAATAAATAAATAAAATAAATAAATAAATAAATAAATAATTAATTAATAAATAAATTTTTAAAAAATTAATTAAGTTTTTAAATCAAACTATGCCTTATAAATTCTAGTTTTAATTGAATTCAAGCATGAATAGCTACAATTCTGTAGTATTATACTCAAATATAGTATCGCTATTGTTCGGTCTCATAAAATGGTAGTTCATAAATTGAATGAGTGCTTCATAACTTCCAAAGTTATTTGATATCTATGTACGGCCATTTAATTATTTTGAAAGAATGTTTCTGAAGAAGGTCTAAAATTCTTTTTAAGATTTAGCGCGTTATATAAGTAGAACCATAGATATTAAGGCTCTCCTTCTCAAGATTTGATAATGCCAATAGCAAAATTTCGATCACCAAGCTCATTCTTTAATTCATTTACAGCAACATGAAAGTGTTCAAAATTTTTATCAGTTATTTTCCTTCCTAAATGGCAAAAATATTATTGCCCATCAACAATTACATGTTATTCTTCTTAAAAACGTATAAAGGCTCTATCGTGTCGTTGTCTAGACCAGTTATTTTAGCATGCTTAAATTTTTAGATTCGGCATTCAATTTCTTTAAGTTTTCTCAAAATTTAGAACCACCAAAGTTCAATTAAAATCTAAGGTCGGTCTGAATTGCCTATCTCGGGATGTTCCAATATAGTTTTAAACAACATGCCAAAAGGTATAAGTAGGAGTCAATAATGTAGTAGAATTAATAAAGGTAGTCGCACCCAAGTCATCATTTTCTTGGTTGAAGTTAAGGTTGTTCATTAAACTTTCCACCATATTTAGTAAAAAAATTAAATAAAAGTAAATATAAAGTTATTATAAAAATAATTTAAAAGATAATTAAATTTTAAAGTGAAGCCTATTTTTATTATTATCAATATAAATTTAATGGGTTAGCTTTCAAAAATATTCAATAATTAAAGCTGAAAATATATTAAAAATAAATATTGACTCATGATTCCAAAAAAATAAATTAAATTTAATATTTTTTTCCAATAATAAATAAATGTCTCTATTTTATTTTTCAATACTTTATCTACTCATAATCACTAATAATGAATGAAAAGGTACTCGAATAGTAGAGTTTTATACGGAAATCATTATGCACAAATGAATTCTGGCCGGAAATAGCATTAAGAGGTTGAAAATGCAAGTTTAAATATGTGTAAGATTTGTTGTAACAAACATTTCTCTATAAATAAATTCATTTAAATCAATCTATGCTATAGCTAGCTAAATCAGTGAGGAGAAGCGAGTGAGTGAGTCGATGAGAAAGATTGCTAATATGCCTTAAACCATAAGATTGACTTGGGAGATAGGGGCTTAAGGGCAGGTGCAATTGTGTTTAGTTTTTGTAAGAGCTCTATCCCTATTTGATATGTAAGATATATAACTATGATAAGTTATTGTCTAAAGTTACTCTATACAACATAGAAAGCTTATCAATTATAATCTTGTATAGACTAAGCAGATAAGAATGGCATATCTCTTCTTTGATATTAAAAGCACAATCTTATTTATTTTATTATTATTATTATTATTATTATTATTATTATTATTATTATTATTATTTCTTTTAAAATGGCAATATTAAATTTAAATATTGACTTGTACTTCTTAAAAAGTAAATTAATAAATAAATAAATAAAATAAATAAATAAATAAATAAATAATTAATTAATTAATAAATAAATTTTTGTTTTAATTTCTTAAAAAATTAATTAAGTTTTTAAATCAAACTATGCCTTATAAATTCTAGTTTTAATTGAATTCAAGCATGAATAGCTACAATTCTGTAGTATTATACTCAAATATAGTATCGCTATTGTTCGGTCTCATAAAATGGTAGTTCATAAATTGAATGAGTGCTTCATAACTTCCAAAGTTATTTGATATCTATGTACGGCCATTTAATTATTTTGAAAGAATGTTTCTGAAGAAGGTCTAAAATTCTTTT
>ARYC01015279.1:0-12247 GCA_000711775.1 Oxytricha trifallax
ATAAGTTTAAATATCATTTTATATTTAATTTAAATTAATTGAGAAAAAATATTGAATCATTTTATTTTAATAAAACCTATGTTATATAATACTATTATTTTAAAAAATATAATAAGAAATATGTAAACAGCTACAGTAACTTATCTCATTAATCTAAATAAGAGATTTATAATAAATATAATTTTAAGAATAATCAATAAAAATTCATCATTTAACATTAATTTTATAAAATGTTCAAGATATGCGTGAAGAGAAAATAAAAATGATATATTTTAATAATATCATCTATTTGAGTTGTTTCCTTACAATTTTATTTTCATTTAATTAATTAATTTCAATAATTAACATAAAATTAGTAGAAATTATACTTTAATAATAATAATTAATTTAAATAAAATCTCATTAATATTTAGATAATTTTTTATATAAATTTATAAAAATTGTTAGATTTATTATTAATTGACTATTTATTTGATAATAATTATTAAATATTTTAAATAAACTCAGAATTCCTGACGTAATTAAAATAATAATTTTAATTAAAAGTCTAAAGATGTGGTGTGAAAATTAATATAACATTAAATAAAATTATTAATGATATATTATTATAAGATTTATAATTATTATCACAAATTATATTTTAAAAATTAAAGCAAGTCCCTTTATTTTGGGCTTGCCTATTGTTTTCGAATAATTTCTGATGAGAAATCTTTTTGTATTTATATAATCTAATCAGCTTGAATTATTTTAAAATTTAATTTATTATATTTAATTACTAAATTTAATTTAATATAAATATTATAATTAAAATAATCAAATATAAATTTGTAATTAATATATTGCATAAAAAGTAATTCATCGTTCATATTTCTGCTAAAATTATAGTTATGAATTTTATTATAAAACATGAAGGCATTTTTAGATACTTTTATTTTATAAATAAAATAAATATCTTCACTATTTATCTATTTTATTCATTAGAGATAAAATTCAGGATCTATTAAAATTTTTAAGAATTTATTTAAAAAAGAATATAAAATGATATAATTTAATTGGTTAAAAATTAAATTAATTTTATACTTTATAATAATATAAATAACTCAATAAGGTTTTTGAGTAAAATATTGCAATTTTTATTTTAATTATTTTCGTATAAAATTTTAAATTAATTATATGTTTAAAAGTTATAATGAATGAATAAACAAACTAAATAATATAAAACGATAGTTAATCTGTATAATAAGTTAACTTAAAACATGAATTAATGAAAATATCATATAGAATTAATTTATAATAATTACTTAATTTTTATAAAATTGCAGTTGTAATATTTATCTTTTTTGAATTACTTCATCAAGGACGCCTGTTCATTCCAGAGAATCGACCACTCTAAAGTGAAGGGCAGAGACATCATTCTTGCTGATGGTCTTGCCTACGACGAAATCAAGGACCCATTCCGCCAAGTAGCCAGACACTTGTGGAAAGATATTCAGAACTACGAGCTCAGAGGAGGCTAAGCAGTCGAAGATTTCTCATCACTTGAGACTAGAGTCCCCAAGCTATATTGACACCAAAGAAATAAAGGGTAAGTTATTTATAAATAGTTATTCTATAATTATAATTGCAATTCAAATAAAAATACTTCATTATAAAGAAATAATGACTGACTACATGAAAAAGTAGCTGGCTAGTTTGTATTTAGATGAATACATTTATTTAAACTTAACTCTTTTAATATTCAATCACATATTATCAAAGCAGCATCTCTGTATAATCTTCGTTTTGTTAACATTCTATTGAACTTATCAGCAGTAAATAACTAATTATTTAATTATTAACTCCACTTACTGTAAATAAAATATAACTAATATATTTAATCGAATAATTAATTAATTTATATCTTAATAATGAAGTCAGGAAGAGGTAAGTGTAGTTGTATATCAGTCTCCCTACTAATTCAATTTCATGGGATGAGCTATTATAACAAGATCAATCATTACTCCAATATATTTAACGACATACTAACTCTAATAAATTATAGAAACTAGCGGCAGTTTGACAAGAGGAGGCAACAATGCTAACAGAGATTTCAATGCTTCTCAAATAGCCATTAAGCCAAGAATTAAGTCAATCTAGGTAAGTTCTCACTAATAAGAAATTTATAACTAAGCTCGATACTGTTATAACATTTATTGTTGACTATCATTACTGATACCCTACTTACTACAAATAAAGTGTCCATAATGAGTAAAATAGAGATCATAATATCAAAAAAGGTCAATGCTCCTTTTATTTACATCAAAGTGTTTAATAATTTCTTGGTGTTTTATCATTAATCCAAATTACCTTATAACAGAAGTTTTATTAAGTATTTTATAGGACTCAATTTAAGATTTCAACCGTGGATTGAATGAGAACAAGAAGGAGTCTCAGTTGTTGCGCAGTGACCTCGCCACTTTTGAACATAAAGCCACTGAAACTAACAATGACACTCTCAAGGAAATAATGGAGGATATTGCCTTAAGTTTACATTTAATAAATTGCATAACATATAAATTAATTATCTAATAAATAAAAACCAACTTGGAGAAAGATTTCAGAAAATTGTAGGCTATGGATATCAATGAGGTAGCCTTTTTGAAGCAATAAGTGGGCTAACTATTAAAAACATATAAAATTTAATTATTTAAATGATTTAATATTATTTGTTTTAATCATTTTTTTGGAATAGTAAACGAGAAGATGAAGATTGAATAGAGCAATGTGTTACTTAGCACCAGAATCAATGGAATCGAGCATGATGTAGGATTCGAATGAAATTTATTTATAATTACTATTTTATAAATAATAATTCAATAGTAAAAAAACGTTTTGCATATATTAATTTAAATGAGAAGATGGAAGAGATTATCTGCAGTATACATATGACCTTAGAAAAAATATAGCTTTATTTATTGGGAGACATAACTGAAGAATTTTAACTTATGTTAATATCATTTATAATTATTTTATTTAAGAATTTTCTATTTAAAACTCCACTTTGATTCCAATATACGTTGGATAGTGTAAAATGATTGTATGAGTGAGGGTATTATTTTAAGATTACGGAAATAGTGAAATGTCTATTTAAGCGAGGCCACAATCGTAATGTATAATATTATTAAACAGACTACTAATTTAGTCATCAAAACTATTTACTACACAAGTAATCCACAATTTTATTATGTGATTTGTGTTTAAATGTTATAATTAAAGGAAATTTATAGTAGAATTATTTCCTCGACAATCTCTATATGGAATTTTAATATTTATAAATCCACGAAAATACAAGTACACATAATGGTTGATACAACAAGTAACTCACTAACAAACTTTGTAAACGACAAAGCATCCCACAGTCTATCCAAAGGTGCAACATTCTTTATTAAATTAATCAATCAATAAAGTAATATTCTGGTTCACTGGTCTCTCAGGGGCAGGCAAATCTACTCTGTCACAAGCCTTGAAAACACGTCTTGATCGCATGTTGGGTGATTAACAGAAGGTCTTCGTTCTCGATGGAGATGTCATTAGACAGGGACTCAATAAGGATTTGGGTTTCTCCGCTCAAGACAGAGCTGAGAACTATTTTATTAGATTTCATTTCATTAGTACCGCATTTTAATAATATTTAACCAAATCTTTTACCAATTGATAATTTATAATTAAGAACATTCGCCGCATCAGTGAGGTGTCCAAGCTATTCGCCATGAGTGGTCAGATCTGCTTTGTCGCCTTCATTTCCCCCTATGCCAAGGACAGAGAATTCGGAAAGCAAATTCACAAAGCAGCTGGCATTCCATTCTACGAATGTTTCATTAACTCATCACTCGATGTTTATATATTCTCTGTCAATATAAGAGTGATTATATAAATTATTAATGTCTTTAATATCTTATAATTAAATTAAAATGTTTGTGAAAGCAGAGATGTGAAAGGTCTATATAAGAAAGCAAGATCTGGTGAGATCAAGAACTTCACTGGCGTCTCATTTATATAATATTAAAGTTTATTAATAAATTTCTATTTTACAATTCAATTCAATTGAATTGATAGATAATAATATAAATCTCAGATCCATATGAATCCCCAGAGCATCCAGATCTCGACGTGAAGACTGGCGAGTTGACTGTGGAACAGAGCGTAGACTTCGTGATTAAGCGCATGTTTGACGATGGCATCGTTGTCTCAAACAAAGATCCCGTGATTGCTGAATCACTTATTGAAGAATCTATCTCAGAGTCAGAGAGATTCAACGTAATTTAAATATTTACTATTACTTATTATGAAAATTGCTTAATTAAAAATAATTGGAAAATGTGTAATAAAAATTAATAAATTAACTAGCAGAAAACTTTTATTTCTCAGCTTAATTATGCATGATTAGAAATGATAATGAAAAAAGACTTATAGATTGATTTAATAAGAAATAATTAAAGCATATTTTATTAGAGTTAATAGACAAAAAATAGAAATAAAAATGAAATGATTTAAGATAAATTAATATTATTCTAATTATTATTTCGAATAGAAAATGCATAAAGATATTATTTAAGAATTTAATAAAATTTTTATTTTCCGATAATAAATAAAAATAGTTAATTATTTTATATATTATATTTTCTATTGATAATTAAAAAATAAAGTAAATTAAATAAACTAAAGTCTTAGATCAAATAAGCTTTAATTATTTTTATGATTGGAACTTGATACTCTTAAGTACATCGAGATTGACGTTGAGCAAGCAGAATACCTCCAAACCTTGGCCAAGGATGGGCCGCACCCCTAAATAAATTCATGGATGAGCTCCAACTTCTCGAAGTCATGCACATGAAGACCCTTACTGATAACACAGGCGCTAAGCATTTATTCTCAGTACCCATTACTCAACATGCCACAAGACAGTAATTCGAGGAGCTTAAAGGTGAGAGTAGAATTGCTCTTAGATGCCCAAAGGTCTTGAACAATGAAGTACTTGCTGTCATTGAAAATCCTGTTTTCTTTGATAAAATACATTAAAGAACTCTATTTCAATTAAAAATCAAAGCGTATGAGTTGTTATAATAGCCCTAATTTAAAAACCTATACTTTTATTCTTTAAATGATAACAGAAAGGAAGAAATCTGTGCAAGAACATTCGGTACATTCTCCTTGAAACACCCTAAGGTAGAGAATATCATGAAGCAAGGCGATTATTTGGTGACAGGTTCAAGAATGAGATATGTCAGAAAGATCGTTTTCGATGATGAAATGGATCAATACAGACTTACTCCCAGAGAAATCAATAATGTTATCAAGGAGAGACAAGCCGATGCAGTTTATGCTTTCTAACTCAGAAATCCCCTACATAATGGACATGTCCTCTTGTTGAAAGATACCATAGAGTATTATCAAATTACCATTGTTAATCTTATATTATCGCCATTATTATTTCATTATGAATACAGCAATAATTACTCAAACTCGGCTACAAAAATCCAATTCTTTTGCTCCACCCTCTTGGTGGTTGGGTTAAAGACGATGATGTACCACTTTTGACAAGAATGAAACAGCATTAAGCTCTTTTAGACGACGGCACTCTTGATTCTTAACACACTATCCTTGCTATCTGGCCATCTCCCATGTATTGCATTTATAAAACTTAAATATCAATTTATGAAATATTCTGACTTCTATGAAACGATGATCAAAATAAAATAAGATGAATAAATACAATACTACGCTGGTCCAACTGAAGTGCTTTGGCATGGATCATCCAGAGCAAACTGTGGCATTACTCATTTCATTACTGGAAGAGACCCCGCAGGACTCAAACACCCTGAGAATGATAAATAAGATCTTTATGATGTATGGCACGGTCAAAAGCTCTAAATGAAAATAATAAATACATTATAGTGAAATATACTACAAAATTAATCTAAAACTAACTAAATATTGTAAAAGCTGTTAGTTCACGTGAAATAAATGATAAATAATGTTGAAATCTGTCCATTTAAAATAGCTGCTCTCCACAAATAGTCAGAAACTATGCAATTCCTTGGCAAAGACAGCAAAAATGAGGAATTTGACTTTATTTCAGGCACTAGAATGAGAACTATGGCTAAGGAGAACTAGAACCCACCTAACGGATTTATGAGTCAAAAAGGTTGGGAAGTTCTCGCTGAGTACTATAGAAACCTCGAAGAATTTTATAAATACTCAATAATAAAATTACGATATTTAAATTTATTAAAAATATATAAATAATTCACGAATTATGAGAAAGTATGAAATCTTTCTGAATATATGAAATATCTTAGTTTCATCAGAATCGATCTTGTTAATATATACA
Organism: Oxytricha trifallax; assembly: GCA_000711775.1. Classification (NCBI taxonomy): domain Eukaryota; phylum Ciliophora; class Spirotrichea; order Sporadotrichida; family Oxytrichidae; genus Oxytricha; species Oxytricha trifallax. The sequence continues at coordinate 6,371 of ARYC01015279.1, forward strand.
GCGGTTTCTTTACAATAGTGAAATATTGAAAAGCTACCTATTAATTATTTATGTATTATGGGTTTAATAAATTATTAATCTATTAATAAGTTAATTTATTTACAAATTAATACCAGCCCTACGATTTTTATATAATAACTTAGTTTAGTTTAGTTTATTTATCTTATCAGATTGAATTAAAAACTAAGAACAATAATTTTATAATAAATTAATTAGAAATCAATATGAGTGATTATTAAGTTCAAATAAGCGATTACAATGCACCTGGTTCTCAACTTTAAGCTTTCCAGGGCAAAAGGCTTATGTCCTAAACTGTTCAACTAATTGGTAAGAGTGTTTAACCTGTTATATCTATCTTGACATTTGTGAAATTTTCAATGATTAAAGCAACTTTACAATGAATTAAATTAATAGGACACTAAGGTGAGATCTACACTGTAAAATTCTCCCGCGATGGCGACTATTTAGCTTCAGCAGGTTACGACCGTCTAATATATTTCTGGGATGTTTTCGACCCAGAATGCAAAAACTTTGGAGTTTTAAAAGGCCACAGCAATGCAATTTTGGATTTAGTATGGGGATAAGACAATACTAGAGTTTACACAGCTTCCAGTGACAGGCAGATATTCGTATGGGATACTGAAGATTTCTAGAGAGTCAGGAAGTTAAAGGGGCATACTGCAGTTGTCAATAGTGTTGACTGCTAAAAAATTGGTTCAGAAATTGTAAGAATTATAAATTTAGGTCATTTGATTCTAAACACCTTTCCTATAGTTGGTGAGCGGTAGTGACGATTACTCAGTAAAACTTTGGGATGCAAGAGTAAGAAATCACATTTCCTCTTACGAATTAAATTACCAAATTACCTCAGTTTGTTTCAACAATACAAATGACTATGTCTTCTTCGGTGGGCTAGACAACACAATTAAAGCTCTAAATTTGAGAAAGAATGCTATTGAATTCGCTTTATTAGGTCATACTGACACAGTCACTGGCATTTCATTGAGTAAAAATGGTAACTTTTTAGTTTCTAACTCTATGGATAACACCGTTAAGTAAGTTCTTATTAACATTTCATCTATATTTTATGAAAAATATCTTAGATTGCTTATAAAAGAGAATCGATATAAATTTTAACTTTATAGAGTGTGGGATATTAGACCATACATTTAAGATAATGATGATTCAAAGCGTTGCCAAAATACTTTATTCGGAATATCTCATAATTTCGAAAAGAATTTACTGAGATGTGCTTGGAATCATGATTCAACTCAAGTCACTGCTGGAAGTGGAGACAGATTTGTATTCTTTTTCAAATAAAACAGGATAGTATTTTTATTACACATCTCATTAACAAGGTGATTATCTTTATTGTAAATCATTGTATGTGTGTGGGATGTTGAGAGTGGAAAAATGACTTAGAGACTTGGTGGACATCACGGAAGTGTGAATGAAGTAGCTTTTCATCCAGAAAGGGATATTATTGCAAGTGCAAGTTCAGATAAAACGCTGTATCTTGGAGAACTTCAAAAGTCAAGTTGAATATTATAAATATTGTAGGAATACATTCGATTTGAGAAAATGAATTAAAATTAAAATTAATTAATTATTAATTACCTACAGTTATGTTTTTGGAAAATGTCTCCAAACCCTCACAATATTATACTCTCTGGATAGCGCATTAAAAATGAGACGGTGTTGTTATTGATATAATGAATTTATCTCATCGCCCAAGCGAGAAAAACACATTATACTATTTTTGGGAGTTAGCTAAAAATCAAAATATCTCGCTTCCTGGGATGATCAAGAATATTGGCAATAGTAAAGTCCAGCTAAAATTGTGGGATCTACCGTAGAATCCATTTATTTTTGAATTTTAAGTCACTTTGGTTTTGATAACTGCCATGATTTTTATATTTAATAAATTTAATTTTAATTCATTTTCCCAAATCGAATGTATTCCTACAATAATAAATTATTTTAAGAAAATAATAGTCAAACTAATTTGCTTATCTATAAATTGTTACTCTTTTACCCAATTCTTTATCATTGAGGTTATTTTTAATGCTTTATTTTCATACACCAATAATAACAATAATAAGGATTTTTGAATTTAACATTAATATTAAATTAAAATAATCCAATTGATTAATGATTACCTAATTAAAGGACTAAATGATAATTAAACAGCTATAAATTAAAATAATCTTATTAAAATATTTAAAAATGTTTATTTTTCTTCAATACCAGACCTTATTTCAAAATTTAAGAGAAACGAAAGAAATGAGAAAGAATGAAAATATAGTTAATTAATTTTTAAAAGCTTAATTTAATTAATAGAAATAAAGAACAATACATTGATCTAAACATAATTTAAGTGATTATTGCTAGAATATTATTATTAATAAGTTCACTCTTATAGTTTCTTAAACTTTTTCTTTAAAGTATGTTGACTTAATATCTCTCCATAAGATTATATTTCAATTATCCCGTTAAACTTATATATTTATAATGCATAATTATAATTTCTCCTCATTCTTTAAGGAATAAAAGGCATAAATAATTTTACTTAAGCAAACTTAAATCCCATCAATTTCTGAATAAATTTAAAAGTCTACTCCATTGGTTCATGTGAAAATGTGCCCATCATCATCATTTTTTGAGCCTATTTAGCATCCTATCTTTGTACTTTAAGCAAAACTTTCTAATTTTTTAGCCAATAATGATGATTAAACAGTAATGCTTGTGAGTGTATCTCTGCAAGGGTATTGGGGTTTTATAGATAAATAGAGAAATTTTTCAGTTGGTTTCGTTTTGCTCGATATTTTAGGAGATTTGGAAGGCAAGTCTTTTCATCTTTTAGCATGTGAAAAAATACAATAAGAAAATGCTAAATACATAATTAAATGGTAACTTGCTTAAAATGTAGTTTATTTATTTGTTAGATTAGCATTTAAATTTACTAACTAGTTTTTAATACATAATGAAATCAATAGTATTATTCTTACAGTTATTTAGATAGATGTCAGAGCCCAGAAATACATTTAATCTTTTATCATTCTTTTCATTGACTACAACATAAATCAGAATAAAGCGAAATTAATTACGAGCTCATATCTTTCAGCAAAATATTTGAGATTTTTCAATCCGAACAAGCCAGAACCCCTAAAATCAGTTCTTGTGTTATCACTTTAAAAACCAAAATTTCTCCAAGCTGACCCTTTTAAATCATTTTCTCTCATAAATTCCATTTCACTTTCTCCTATTATCACTTTTCCAAATTCATAGAGGAGTTGCTATATTTAATGTATTAATTAATCATGGAAAAAACATTTTTTTCAGGTTAATCAGACTTTTTATAAGAAACCAATTAGAAAACATTCGTAAATTAAAATTCAAAGTAAAAGTTATGTGATTATGATACTTTTATAAACCTGATACTTACCTCATGTTCAATATTTCCGCTGTCATTTGATTAAATTTAGTAAAACTTGAGATCATAGAACAATTACAATTCTTGCTAAGTTAGATTAGTTCTCTAAGCTGATTTTGGGAATATTTTCATGCATTCTGTTTTTTATTGAGTGTGTGAAAATGGTTGCTCAAATACTGCCTTAATTTCCTCTTCACTAGCCATTTAAAATTTTATAATAATGTTGAAACACACTAATTTATTTTAGGTATTTAATCACAAAACTATATAATTAATGTGATTGAGTCACTAAGTAAATCTTCAAGTTTGAAGTCTGAGTAATCTTCGTCATCTTTTTCTTGGCGTTGCAGAGATTTGTAGGCCACGTCATTTTCTTTATCTTTACTCCTTCCAAATATTCCTCCACTGCTTTTGGTTCTACTATGCTTAATTATTAATAATCTTAAAAAATGTTTTAGTAAATAAAAAGGATAAAAGTAAAATAAAATATGCTTTGATTTGATATTAGTACTCATATTCATTTTTGATAAAATCTGATAGTTAAAATATTTTTATAATTTTAATATATTAACTCTCTCACTTAAATACCCTAATTTTATCTCAATAAATGATGTCACACTTTGTGTGATTAAATTATTTACTTCTCAATTTTATTTGATTTTATTTGAACCCCTAATAAATCTAGAAATTATTTAATATTTTAATTATACTTTTTTAAGAAAATGGCTTATTCAGCAAGAATTCAAAGCCAACCCTATGGGACTTAAACTTCGAATTTATTAAGAGATGAGTACCATTAATTTAATAATAATTAGAACTATATTCCACAGACATAGTATTAAAAGTTTGCTTCTCCAAGAACTTAACAAACTAATAATAACATGTTTATGAATAAATTAACAAATAAAAATTAACTTTAAACATCAATCAACAATCCCATTAAACCTTTGAAAGGCTCTTAATCAATGAATTACTTAAGACAGAAGCAACAAAATGATAGTAAAATGCGATAAACTTCACATATCTTGTAAAACCCAGATATTTAGATAAATTTAACAAGGAATATTGATAGTCCATAATTATTAAATAAACATTAGCATATCTAAAGGGATGGTGGTGTGTCATCATAAAATATTAATTTCTCATTTATGAGCAGAAGAAATATTAACTCAAGTAGTAATCAGAGGACCAGAAATGTTTAAGGGTTAGTAGGGTCTGAAGGTCATGGTTATTAGATAGTTCATATTTCTTAGAATTAAATTAGTATTACTTGTTTTGAAATTTTATAATAAACAAATTTTGAATAATCTTTTGTAAGGAAATCAAAATTATAATGTAATTATTTAAAGTAGTAAAATATGGAGAATTAATTTTTAATAGCTATATTTTAATTTAGATCAAGTTTGAAAAATAACTTTATTTTAATAAACTAAAATGATATCCTTATCTATTTTTAAAATTTGTGTATTAAATTAGAGTTTTAACTCTCCATATAATTTGTTTCTCACACAATAATCATTGCTACTAACCCTAATTACTATATAATAAAGGATTTTTATTAAGTAATAATATTTTTTATTTTAACTTAAGCAATAATGATATGCGAAAACCTTAAACTTCGCATAACACCGCCAGAAACTACAAAAGCTTAAAGCTTTAATCATAATAAGATATGCAGGTATAAATGAATCAAGAGCCACTCAATAACAATTTCAATGAAGAACAAGAAATGATGTAGTCTGATTTAAATTCAAGGGAAAGTTAGTTCAATAATCACTATTTAAATTAGCAGGTATTCTATTAGACTTTATAAAGTTCAGGGATTAATGCATTTAGGTTGGGGACTCTAACATTCAATCAAGAGTCAGATAAATAAACCAATAATTGATTTTATGCATTATTAGCTTAAGTCACAATTTAGCATGATACAGAATAAAATTTAAGTATAAATTTTAACTCACTATTTTTATTTTTGTTATTAAAATTAAATTTAAATCAAGAGAAACATAGACAAAAGGCAAATTGATGTTAAAATCTCATCTGGACAAATTGACTTCAGACTAAAAAAAAAATAGCTTAAAAATCGTATATCAAGAATTCAAAAGGAATAGAATTTAAGTAACAAACGTATTTGGAATATTTAGAAGCATTCAGATTTAATTGAATTATATAGATAGAGACATTATTAGGTAAGATTTAGCTTAATTATATACTATTATAATTTTGAATTATTTACTAAAATATATTAAAAATTTTTATGAATGACTCTTTATTTAATAAAGTGAAGTTAATAATAATTTTACTTTTTAGGATGGTTCTATGTTAATGACTCACAAAGAACTTGTTGAACAAAGAAGATAAGAATTAAAATAAAGATCTTTCTGGTTTAAGAAAGACACTCAGAATAGTTTAAATCGAGTAAAATCCTAGGTTTTAATGAGAAA
>ARYC01015283.1:0-10811 GCA_000711775.1 Oxytricha trifallax
TTGCATATAACAACAATCAATTGACATAAATTACTTCAATTTGACATTAAGCACTTACAATCTGAGACAATCATTTTCCAATATTGAAGATAACTAATTAAGCTTAATTAATAGCTTTAAAATCTTAGAGACTTTAATTTCTAATTTAAAAATTTATTTATGCTTGAGCTTTGATTTCATGGGATTCAAGGGAACATTACTTTTAATTAATTATTGAATATTGGAGTAATGTATATATAAATTTTAAGATCGATGCAATATTAAACAATCATTAATTTACATTTTATTTTTAGTTCTATTTTAATAGTATCTTTTTATAAATAATTAAATTTTGATAAAATATATATTATTAATCTATTTATTGAATTAATTTATTAAACTTGTGTTCTAAAATTAAATTTTATTTAAACATATTGAAAGTTTATTAACTAATTAAATTTAATTATATTATGTTCCATTTTATTTAGCTTTTCAATTATATACCTTTTATTTTAGAGTTTTCCAATCTATATATTAGTCTTTTTACTCTTTATCATTTTACCAATTAATATAGATATTTGTACATACATTTTTAATTTTACTTTTGAACATGTATTTCTTTAGTTGTTATTGACTTTGAGATATTTATTTCTTTAAATATTCCTACAATCAATTATGAATAAAACAGCATGTATAGATCTTGATTAATTAAATCATTTTTGTTGATTGCTATTTATTTTACAAGTTTACTACACACATTTATTCCCACATATACTTTAATGATGAAGTTATAACTTCAAATAGTCTAATTGTCATGATGAAGCTCCAAAAAAATACTGAATAAACGTAAAAATATAATGAATAGTCTACTATTATTCTTATGGCAAAGAGCAAGGCATAGACTCTTAGATATCATTCTTGAAGGAGTTGGGATACACAAGAAGGAAAACCTATTGGACTTAATGCTCGCAAATGTTAGAGATTCTATGTCGGGATTCTATGTCGGGGAGTTTGTTTACTTTAATTAATTGGTAGCAAACCAATTCAAGTGAATAAGAAGACATCAACGTGATAATTTCAGATAATCAGATATATCAAAATAAATATTTAAATAATATCTAAGATATATATTGTTGGATATTATTTACAGTAGATAATTGATATTATCCCAATCTTGACAACCCATATTAAACTGTTTTGAGATAGATAAGAAAGACAAGTGGAAGAATTGGCATCAATAACTACTAGAGTGAGAACTTAAAGATAAATCAGACAGTCTGCGATGTGAATATCTTGACAACAAGCAAAAAAGGAAGTTAAATATCAGGAATATAGAACATTGCTATAATGACTTAAATGGATTGCTATATATATATTATGAAATATATAACTTATATTAATCTAAAAGAAAGAATTACTATATTATAATTATGAGATGTAAAAGTATTTGAATTAGAAAACACAAGTGTGGTGTAATTAGTATTTCAAACACTCTAGGAATGGATACAAAGGAGTTGGAACTCATTCGGATTCAATCATTGGCAATTGCAATTTCAACAAGGTAACTAGACAGGATCGGTTTCTTGGAAATGTCATTGTTAAATCTTAGAAAATTATAAGAATAACCAGTTTAAAGATTAAAAAGGTAGAATAGTAGATCTCTACTATTGATTCGTAGAATTCAATATTTAAATATGTAAATTAATTTTTAATATTACAATAATTATTTAATTTAACTTAAAGATTAGTAATTGTTATTAAACATATTCCACTTATTAGAATAACTAGCTGGAGTATTTGACTATTAAAATAGTTAATTAAAAGAGTTCTTTGAGTTTTTGAGGACTGTCATTTGGCCAAAAGGGAAGAATTAGATTGGAGGAGAGTTGTCTTAAAGCAGGATGCTGTCCTTCTGAAACTATCTAAGATGCTTATCTGCAAGTCCCAAAACGATATTTCTAATATAGAATCTTACTTTTACTCATCATAACTACTCTTACTTTGAGTATTTGTAAATATTATGAGTTTAAAAGATATAATAAAATTGAAGTATATAGTTAGATAATTGCAAGTGTATTATAAGTCTAAACAGTAATTGTCAAATGGTACTACTGACAGATAAATGACATTAGATGTATCAGAGGAGAATGCTATTCTTTTGAGTAGATGTTGAAATGAATCTTGAAGGATGATTCTCTCCGGAGCTCTGCTTGATTGACAATTTATATGTAAATATAAAAATGAATATCTTGAAAAACATAATTAAATTTATCTATTAAAGTTATTAATTGTTGCTACTATTTATTTAAGCTTTAATTTACAATATCTAGCTGAATACAGACTGTAAAACAACTCCACACTATTTAAAGGGATATATATATATATATATACCATAAACATCATCACGAATAGATCGATATTGCTCAGAAGACTTTTTAGGAGTGGTAATTTAAATAAAAACATCAAAGACTATATCATCTAGTTCTCACATAGACAACTTTTAGATAAATTAATACGGTATATAGTGATAGTTACGATTTAAAATGAATATATACTTTAAATGAATTATTACAAGAAGAAATCTGTACTTATAAGTTTATATATATATGGTACGCAGTCCCTGGAAATAGTCTCAAAGTCAAATTTAAGAACTCTATCAATCAAGAATTGTTAAGTGACAGAGCTACCACATTTAGATCTTGATTCTCCCTTATAAGAGAGCATATTATAAATTATATAAAAGTCGTGTACTTTAAATTGAATACACTATATAATCCAATGTTATAAAGAATATTATCCAAAAATTTTTACTGGCAATAACTCCACTATAAACACCTCAAAGAGTTTAAAATAACAAAAGAAGAGCTATTAGGCTAAAAACACGGAGGCTAATTTCCTCTTCACAGACGTCAATAACAATCATGCACTTTAAAATGCAGCAAAGTAAGGGTTAATATCAAATTAACTGAGAAACACTTAAATTAGCTAAGTTTTCTTGATGAAAAGCTTCTACGCTCAAATACTATTAAAATATAAGAGGAATATTTATTATAATTATGCTACAATTGATTGTTGAGTTCTTATTTTAATGGTTAAAACTGACTTATATAATTATGTTAATATTTTCCCTAATTAAACTATGAAATATGTATTTCTACCGACAAATCCCAACTCATCTTGACTCAACTTATAAAATCCTTTGAACATAACTCCACATCTATATCCCTATGAAATACAATCTATTATTAGGTGTATTTATTTACACGATCTTGAAAATGATGACTCGTTTCTTTTTTCATCTACTTAGAAAAATTATAAAGTCTTTGATCTTAGCTTCTACTTGATTAAACTAAAACTTATAAATAATTGAGTAATAGATGCACATTTGCTTCTGGCCAAAAGCTCAAATTGGCAGTGTAGTGCTTAGCTAGACAAATATAAATCGAATATCCAAGAGTTCGTTGGGGGTCGGCATAATACCAGTAAGTTGTAATGATCTATCAATTAGATAACTTGAGTTAATATACTTGTTTAGTTGACAATGAGATAAAAAACACATAAATAAAGTAGATTAGAAAGAATATAGTTAAAGATGATAGCAACTTAATTCCTAAACTATTCATGATATTAATAAAGTCTTTGAGATAAAATCATAGTATATAGTAAATAATCTAAATATGCTATAACCTTGGATCATAAGTTAATGTTTACTAAATTGATGAGAAGTTAATGGCTCACATATATTGGCAGCTTAGTTAAGTGAATGGATTTTAGCAGAGTATGACAAGGAATAAACCAATTAAATAGATATATTGAACATACAAAAGCAGTGTAAGGAATGTCGAATTATATCTTTTACTCTATATCATCTGAGAATCTAGACATCAATGTGAATATTTATAACAATTAATCTATCATTTAGCTAACAATAATCTTATAATAGCTCATAAACGATCATTTTACTCTGGTAAAAACCAGAAGTAATACTAATCATCTGTGAGGAAGTCTATATTTAACAATGATATACCTTAATGGTACTAATTATAAATGCTTATATTATAACGATAAGTGATTGAAATTGTGATTGATTCAAACAATCAGAAATTTGTATTCAAAAATCTTTCTATTAATACCTCTAGTTATATTGGTTAGTACATCTATTTTCATCAGATTTAGTCAATATATAAATAGACACTGTTATGAGTAATAGATTCCTTATAAAATTCTAGCTATAAGAATTAATTAGTAACTGCATTTAGTGATTCATGAATTCTGTATCCTCTTTACTTATAAATCAAAGCAATACAGGAGTTTACTATTTGATGTTCGATATCACGAAACTAAAGACTTGATTTAAGTGAAATTTGCCTATAATTTTAAAGATTTTCAACTCTTTAAATGGTCAATTTTATTCATACACAATAAAAAAATGTTCTAACTATGATAATTAATAATTCTGTTTTGGCTACATTAAGATAACTATAGCTGTATTTGCATTTCATCAGCAATAATCATCTAATCGTTATACGATACTTACAATTGTAACAACCATATCTTCATTAAAATGAACTGCTTTATTAATGTTATCCATTTTTAAGAGTGCAATGATTACATATTATGATGATTGTTTTAATTATACATTCAATGGTAAATTAATCGATCAGCCTGAATCTACATTATTATATTAATAATGAAATTGATATAATTTAAAACTATTGCTTATTACGTCTACAACCAAGGATTACACATAGATAAGCTTAATAGATGTGTAAAAATTGAATTTCCCTTTTTGTCTTATCCAAATATTTAATTTGTCTAATATTTGTTAGGTAACATATAAATTCAATCGAGATATGTATGACATGCATAAGTAATTTATGAATTACTTCAAATCAATTGAACGCATCAAGAGTTCTTAAATGAACTTATAATTATAATTTAGGTTAAAAGAAAATATCTTCAATTCACTATGAATTGTTTTGAGAGGGATACATCATTAAACAGATTCAAAAAAGAATTAATTATTGAACAGATAAGTAACGAATGGGGACTATTTAAATGATGAATACATAGAAATGAATCCTTTATTGATTTATAAATGGTATAAAAGCCTTCACTTACATTTATATTTATATTTAAAGTAATACTATACGGAATGCTTCTAACTCCCAATGTAAATAAAATATTAATTATGACTATAATTAACTCTAGAAATTAATTGAAATCTCTTATGATTCATCTATATTTATACTGTTTTGTTTATAGATTTAAACAACAGTAGATTATTTATTCCCAAATAATCAAACATCACTAGAAAACTTGTTTTTAAACCTAATTCTCCATAATACAGTTTATACTATTGACCTATAATTATTTGTTTTATCTTAAACTAAGTCATACTTTGATACTGATCGGTTTGAAGAGCTTTTATTTTCATAAGAATTAGGAGGAATTTAACCTGAATAGGATAATTAATCTCATTTACATTGATAAGATTCAGGTAATTAAACAAACTTATACAAATTAAATTAATAGAAGGTCAGAATGGTAGCAAAAATCAAATGTTATACTATATTTATTAATAAAATATTATTAAAAGAATTAACCAATAATGCAATTAGCAATACTACCCTAGATTTCCAATTTACCTTGAACATTTTATGAATATTTATTTAGTTATATTTTATATAAAGCATTCTATTAATGGAATCTAAAAGTCAATTTGAAAGCGCGAGGTAGGACTGTATTGCTCATAGTATATTGTTTATCAAATTTTCATATCCATATTTCTAAAGATTGTCGTATAATATCCCTTACTATATTTTAAACCAATTTATTTTATTATTTATAAGCAGATTATCAATCAATACTTATCAAATTACATTTTCTTTAGTTGTATACTCTAAGAAATTAAGCATTTAATTCCTTTCAACTAATTATAAACCCAATAATATGATCAGTAATCTAAAGTATAATTCTGTAAAATAAGATATCAATAACATGCAGTAAGCTGCGGTTCTCCGCTATTCACTCTCTAATGTTTGCTTCTTTCACTTACAGTTGGTGTCCAATAGACTTTTCTTCATTGTCTATTATCCTCTTAGGTTCTCTCACTTAAAAAATGTCATCCTATTGATTGCTTTAGGAGTTGAATACATAGGTTCCTGCTGTCAACTCATGGTTAGCCAGCAACCATATTCCATAATTTCTATATTCTGTGGCTTTTGCAATTTCATCCTCACTCAGAGCAACCCCTGATCTACCGATCTCCATGTTCATGAAACCCACTTCCATGTTGAACAAAATGTAGTATCTTTTGCAAATTTATCCAGTCTTTCGCAAAGATTTGAAATAGGTTCATCTGGAAGTTCTGACTCTAGGTAGTTAGTTATTAGGATTACCATTACGTCATAATCCTCAGGGTCTACTACTTAGTTTGTATTGACCATTCTTTAAAGTTTGTTAACCTTGAAGTATTTACCCACTGTACCTGTGATAAGCTCATTTATCTTTCCTAGTTGTTTTTGAATTAACGCAAAACTACTTACTGCTTTTATAGTATCGTATATCTCCAAAGTTTTAGTTTCCCTCTTAGTCTCTACCATAACCCAGTTTTGCAATTCTTTAGAACTTCTTTGCAGCAAATGTGGATAGTTACTCCTTCTAATCATGAAATTTTTGAAATAAAGTGAATTAAATTTATAAATTAATAAAATATATTAATAAAAGAGAAAATGTCTCATCAGAAGGTGCAGTGACATTCATTTAAAATTTAAGTTACAAAAAACATATTTAAAATTTTATTTTTACAGGGGTTGCAGCTTGTAAGAACAGTAGCGGTAACAGACCAAGGTCAAGCAAAAGAGTGAAGATAAGTAGCAATTGTATTACTCAATCATACAAATAACCAAAGAGAGGAAATATAACTACTTGGCAGGCAAGTTTCTTAGATTTAAATAATTCATTTTAATTTATCAAATTCAATTAATTATAATTCAAATTTCTAATTCAAAATATTTTATAAAAAAACATCATGAATGCATCCGAGTCCATCCGGAACCTGCAATTGTCTAATTTCAAGTTTGTAGTCCCAATGATTTTTTCCAATGATAGAATATTTTTATCGTCCTCGATTAATGGTGGTAATATTAGGAATCCCGACAATCTGGTTTGCTGTCGCCTCAAAGGTCTCTTCTGAAATGTGATTTACTGAGATTCAGTCAAAATGCTCTCACTAACTATGACCCAAAACCCACCAAAACCCATGAGGAAATGAGAGTAAGAAAATTTTATTGTTAATATTGTTAAACTTCAAATTTATAATATAGAGACAATTATTAACAAGAAAAATGAAAAACGAGGTTTTGAAGCAACATTAAACCCATATTTCTTCCACACAAATGCAATTGTAGTCTAATAATAATAACTCAAATCAGATTCCACAGTCAATTAATTAATTAAATTTTATTGTGAACTACTTGTTAGTAATTCAATTAAAAAAAGAGAAAAAAATCAAGTCAATTCATAGCTAGCCTACATAGTCACCATCAAGAGGGGGTCTGAACTTAAATACATAAATTGAGAGATTCAAGCAAGAATTGTCTTCGAGTAGATATAAAAGAAGCCTAGATTTAGATAAGTAAGTTAGTTTTTTATTAAAATCAATTCTTTATGTAAATTAAAATATATATGTAAATACCAAATAAAATTGCTAATAACAAAGGGAAGTGGGTAGGAATCCTACAAATTCTAAAAAGATTCCTAATTTGTATGCTTAAAATCCGCCTTATTAATTATCTATTTTATGTAAATTCTAAAACATTTCTTGTTACAGAGTGCAAAGAGGCCACCCCAGTGTATACCTACCCATAATTCATTTCTACCTGCTCTCCTATTCCAAGCCAGTCGCTCAGAACATCCGCGACAAGGGTTTTGAGTTCCATGCATAGAATGATTATGAATTTGTGACTACCCTTTTCAATGTACTGAATCAATTATTTACATACAAGCCACCATTTAACATTGATTAATTCTTTCAGCACGGCATGCCTGATAGGAAACTAGGGTTTGTCCTAGACATAATATCGTTGGTTAAATCTAAGAATGCAATATTGAATAAGAGAAGTAGCAGTTAAAAACCTAAGTCTGTCACTTTTAAAGATGAAGAAGGAGGTTAAGTGGAGGTAGAAAAACAATAAAATCATCTTATTTTAATCTTTTCATATGATTTTATTAATAGTTTAGTTTAGAATTTCAATAAAATTTGATGATTATTTTACATTAATTTTATGATATTGATATATAATAATCTTAATGAGAGACAAAGCAGGTCTAGAGGACCCCACAATGGATCTCAGCAGTAACAAATAGATATGTATGCAACTTTAAACCCAGCTAAGGGATTCAATAAAAACGATTTAATCCTAGCTGAAAACTAACCAAACCTCACAAACCAACTATCTCACGGCAAAGAACGCTAATCCTCAAGATCAAGGCCTTCAAATATTGGAAACTTTAGTAATTAGGTTTAAAGCCAAAATCCAGATTGCTCAGATGATTAAAATTAGAAAAAAGAGCAATTAATGCGAAGTCCAAAGTATCAATAAGACTCCAGACCTACCAGCTCTTAATACAACTCAAGATCTAGGTAACAACAACCTATAAACGGTAATTAAGCAGGAAATAATTCTTCATAAAATTAGTCACATTCAATAATGATGAAGCATTATTCAAGTAAACCACCTGTAACTAACAACAATAAAATTCCAATTTAATAAACTTAGAATGTTAAAGCATTACAGGAAGTAATATGAATGGGGATTCTACATGCTAATCGCAGTAAAATACTCATAGAGTAGCACCTGTTTTTAATATAATATTTAATTAATTTTATGTTCAAAACGGAAAAGAATCAATCCATAGTACAATCTAGAAGAACCACAATAATTTAAGCTCCCCAAGCCATGATTAATCAAAGCACCGCCCAAACTAAAACTTTAATAATAATATGCAACAAGATTGTTTAGACCCCTTAAACTCACAGAGAAATTAAAATTCAAACATAAAATTGAGAAAACCTTCAATCTAAGCCAATAATTACATTTTGGAAGATAGTAGTGGAGATTAAAGTTAAAGATCTTCAACTGAGAGTCATAATAACTCCAAAATTTTATAGAAAATTAGAGAGAAACAGTAACATATTTCACAATAATAGAAAACTTCTATTCCAACAAGCAATAGTGTTATTAAAAATCTAAATAATGAACCAATATAAGCAAAATGCTTTACAAAGAATGATTAGATTTAATAAATTGAATAACAGAAATAAGAAAAGTAAAATGCTGATTTGGCATTGTTAATAAGTGGGCTTAGTGAGGTAAGAAAATTCAGATTTAATATTTTTTATAGCAACTTAAAACGATGAATATGAAATTTGATAATTTTCAAAAAACAGTAGACTCAAAGTTTGATTAAGTCCTGCACTAAAATCAATCTCTAGAATAAAAAGTGATAAAGATTGAGCACAAATTTAGAAAGGTAAGCTTAGAAAGTTGTCTTTAACATTTTCAATAGTTGAAGGATAAAATGATAAAAAAGGATTCAGTTGCTAGATCAGGTTCAAAGCGTCGAGGCCATTCAGGTCATCGACATGAAAAAGAAAATAATGCAGAAGGCAATCAAGTTTTAGCTTCTCCCTCTCATCATAACAACTAAAAGATGTTGAACCAAAAACCAAGTAGCAATTAGGTATATAGTTACTAAGTTCCTAACGCAATCAGTTCAACTTACCAACCTTATCAAAGCAGACATGCTCCCTCTGTTTAGTATTAAAATGGTGCCGCAAACGGTTCAAATGTAATAAATCAGCTTTTAGTAGAGCAAACAGTTGCTTAATAAAATCTGAGGTAGCCTTCTATATTACACTAAAACTCTGATAAGCCATAAATACAGAACTAAGTTCCCTCAAATTCAACGACAAACAATTCCACTGCTCAAAATAGCAGCTAAAACACAATGCGGTCCCTTGGCCATAAAACTTCAATACCTGGGAACAGTGGATCATCCTACTCAATTGACTAGAATCCCATGCATAATTAATTTAGTAATAATCATGATACAGTAAAGAATATAGCTGTTCATAGTGGAAACAATTCTCAAAAATTGGATTCTCAATTTTCCTCATTAACTACTGTAAAACAGGGATCAACTATTAGTAATAACAATTATGTGCCTAACACCACTACAACGCATATCTAACCACCTAATTTGATTCATTCCAAGTATTAATACTAATAGCAATATTGTAGTTTACGCTATATTTTTAAATTCAAAATTATAAAACCAAAGTATTTGTATCAAATAAATTTCTTAAAATTTTAAGTTTTCTTACAATAACCCTCAAGCTAAAACTCTAGTCAATAATAAAGCAGTAATCAGTAAGATGAATATATTCAGAAAATCGCTAAATCTTATGAGCAAACTAAAACTCTACTGAATACTATAAATCATCACAATTGAGCTAATTAGTCATGTCTTTCTACATAAATATACAAATGAAGAATCAATTATAAATATAAAGATAAACAAAAAATGCAAATTTACAAGGGGTAGAAATTCGTTTATTTTTTAATTTTCAAGTTTATACATAAAATAATTGAATTATATAGAATAAATGCTTTACTTATTTTTGCATAAACTATTACCACAAAAATTTTCAAGAAATTAAACTTTGCGAAGATAATAATTAATAATTTATATCGTTCAAACAGATAGTTGTATATTTTAAGAAATTTATTCTTTTTATTGTTAAGAGCACATTAAAACATATACTC
>ARYC01015289.1:0-13477 GCA_000711775.1 Oxytricha trifallax
TCAATGGGCTCTACAAAGCCACTGATGTTCTATGGCAGCCATGTGATGTTGATGTAAGTTACGGTGTGATAATCGAAGGTACATACGTCTATGTCTATACTCTCCTCTCTCCCTGCTTCCATGCCTGGAGGGCTCACTGCTGGTAGTACTGGCCCATTGTTGTCACTACCGGAAGCCATTAGTACTGGTCATATACTTATCATCATCCTGGATCAGATCACTGTCTAAGGGAGGTCACCATTTAGAGATGTGAGGCTTAATGCTTTGATTCAGTATCGTTCATTGACATATCAGGGTTGATTAATTTCAGTTAGATTGAGAGTGTCTATTTTCATTGTTAATTTTTAGTGTTTAATTGTAAACTTGTCCAAATTATAATAAACATCTCTCATTAATTGTGCTATTTATTGATTATAAAAGATTCAATGCTACCTTTTTTCACCTTTGTCACATATTTCTATGGGGTTTTATACATTCTTAATTATTTAATAATCTATAGTAATGTTTTGTCACGAATTTGCTTTATTAATTTTGAATGAATAAAAATGAAATTTAATCATTATATTCAATTAAAATTAGTTTATTTTACCATTATCTCAGCTAATCTATATAAAATTGTTTTAATTTATTTCTTTGTAGTCACATAATGAACTTTAATTTCTAATTTCCCACTAGAATATAGAGTATATATAGCCAGCCAGTCAAGTGTATAATTTATTGCTACTCACATTGAAGATCTGTTTCTCCTTTGGATTTTAGATGTAGTGAGCTGTAGTTTTGGGTAAGTGTAAAATTGCATGAAAATCGCCCTGGTTAAATAGCACTTGGTGGTAAAAACTGGATAGGAAAGCAAGCGCTCATTTGGTTGTTGATGCGTCATCGATCATTCTCTTTAATCTTAAACAAGTTACTTCTGTATTACTCTATAGACAATATAAATATTAAATAACTGTAAATGATTTATTATAATTAATGTGATAAATTTACGATAAGTAGTATCAAGTGCTGCAAGAAAATGTGACTAGTATAGCAATTAGATGTTCATATTTCAATTGAAAGACACACTGGAGATTTTAGATGTTTTTCAAATAATGAACTTTCATAGCTACTAACTTCGTGAAGGAATGACTTCCTCATTAAAAACATATTAACATCAAATACTTTAGATATAGTTATTAATAATCTTATTTAAAAATATATTAGTATAAATATTTATATTTATATTTTTAATGAATGAAGCCAATGAAGATATGTGTAGTTTAGCCAACTTCATTGAACAAACCAAGTTTAAATTGAAAAGCAAGTCTAGCTAAATCAAATCAAGCATTTACCAACTTCATTTGCACTTTTAACTCTAATATTCCATGAATATTTTGTTGCATTTATATAAATACTATGTACTTAATGAAATGATTAATCAAGTGGATTTGGATGATAACATCACCATGGCAGATCTTTATACTGCATTTAGGAGTTAAAGACAGAGATAAGAATCTCAATGAGAAATCTTCAAGCACTCAACAGCATTATATTCAAATGTGATTACTTATTTATCACACAATTATTAAATAATAATATTGTTGTAATATATATAATTACACTTATAATCGATAATAACTACTTACAAGTGAGTTTGATAGTGTTAAGTGGGGCATGTCACTCAATCCAATGAGCACAGTGGTGGGATTTTCAAGCAGACCGAGATCAATCCAGCCAAACTGATAAAATTGCAATGGCCTTGCATGGGTTCAGCTTCTTGAAATGTAGCAGCTTCAAGCATCTGCAGTGAGTAAAAGCAGCAAGCTGTATTGAATCTCATTTGGTAGTGTGTATAAGAATAGAACAACAATTCTAATGCAATGCAATTATTTATTTGTTAATATATGTATATATCTTATAATATTCATTTGTAGATATGTTGAGGTAGTTGCAGCTAATTAAGCAATTAAGTTGGGGGTTTACTTACATTGATGAGGATTGCTTCAAATCTCACCCAGTTACACATAAGACTCAAGTAGGAATCGAAGTGAGCTTGAAAACAGAAAAGAGAAGGCGTAAGGACCCCAAAACCGATGATGATGCCGTGGTTATTGGAGTAAATGATCTTGACAGTTGCTAGATCCAATTGGTTATATTAACACGCTGAGTTAGTGTAATATCAGAGAATGGAAATAAGTATTAAATATATAAATAAAATAAATCAAATTAAATTATAATACTACTTTGTAATTATTCAAAGCATAATGATGATGGCATTTCAGCTGGAAGCAGACACAGCAACCACAACTCCTGATACTTCAACTGTAGCAACTGTCCCCACAGCAGTCTCAAGAACAAACCACAATTGATTCAACAATTCAGATCAGTAAATACTCAACTGCCACTGTTTCAATATATATATTATTATTACAATTCTAAATATTAAACACAAGCTATTAGTGGGTATAATATATTGATTGAGAATGAAGTAATGGTAAGTTGTTTCAAATTCATCTATATCGTCGGAGTCCGATTTTAAAGAAAAGCTTTGCGCATTGGTTAGAGGAGGTTTGAATTTAGAAGTCAACTTGGGGATTTATGACAGCATGAACTCCTAAACACTAAACACCAGTAAGTATGGAAGTTAAATATTTACTTATATTAATTATATAATTAATACATAACCTTGTTCCCAGAATAAACTCTCACTATCACTTTAATTCTTTATATTTGCCATCAATGAGCATTGAATATCAAAGCCCTGGCCTTAATCTGGAATAATGGACAAGATATCTCATGATCCTGTATATTGACCATCGATAATTTAACCACTACCAGTACACAAATAATCATAAAGTATTATATATTATAAATATTAACTAATTATATCCAATACATTTAAACTAAATTAATTGTTTTATTAAGTTTATTTCAAATATGCAGCTATCTCAATGCACTTAAATTACATTAATATAATAATAATAATAATAATAATAATAATAATATTAAATTACAGTAATTAACACGTTTAAGTATTTAATCAATTACACCACAAATATCAACTAATCCCTCTTCAAATCACCTTCGACCTGGGATTATCTGGATGAAACCTCTGTCATCAGTTGTCATCCCGCACTTGACTGAGATGATCTCTGACAGATAAATCTAGGAGATAGTGAAACAGTGCACTAGGACATTCACTGCTTGGGCTTGATCTTGCTTGCATGCTGGGTGGCGTGTTAAATGGATTGTTGTCTCATAATCATTTGTTCCTACTCTACTCTACTATATATTATATTATATATTATATTATTAATTAATTGTAATTTGCATTATGAATAAATATATGACTATTAGAGTGAAGAATGTAAAACAGTCTTTTATAGTAAACTAGAAGATTTTTGTTATAGTTATGTAAGTAAAGAGTGACTTCTATAAATGATTACTAGTTTGAATTTAAAATTACAATAATTATATAATAAAATATTAGTGAAATTTGATTTCATATATTTAAAATTGTTAATATTTAATAATGATTGAATTTTTAAATTAGAAAGTTATAAGGATAGGGTGACCCACAGGGGCCCGATGCTGGATACTTTATAATAGAGCTTTCTACTACACACTAAGGCCTGCTGAGGGTAGGCAGGGGGTTACTGGGTTCACCGCATTAGGGGCCAGTCGGCGGGGTTAAATCTGTCAGATCCTAGACTCCTCGATTAGTCTGCACGCTAAGGATTTCCCTGCATTAGATGAGCTACCTGGCGTGAGTTCAGCTTCTTATGTAATAGGGAGCAGGATGAAGGTGGTGCTCACCCTTCAAAAGTAAGACAATGAGAACCATAGAAGCCAACGATAATGATTTTCCTCCCACACCAGGTCGGGTTAATGAGGCGACCACAGCGAAAGGACAGACACTACTATCTCAGCAGCGGTGGAACTTGGTAAGCGTTTTTTCCAGACTCCCCTTTAATTGTTTACAGGAAGCAGATTTCTGCGAGCTCTGTGGAGGATACTCTTAGTTCGCAAGGCTCTTATCTCGTATGCATCTTGATTAAAGGGAAATTTGGAATGGGGGGGGAGGTGGTTTTTTGGAGTTTTCTAGTTCATGACTTGCCACGTCAACTCACTTCAGGTACGTCTACGTCACGACTAAAATTGATGGTTTTATTTTAGTATTAAACAGTGAATTGATAAATATTTAATTTTAAGTATGACTCGTTTACTACTACAATAATGATTGAATTATGAATAATAAGTATAATTAATAGTAGTGAATTGTCAAAAAGTTAGTCGATTAAATATACGAAATTCATATTAATGAAAATTCTTCTTTAATTGATGATAATGGCGTAAGTATATACAATTCCTCCTATATAATCAATAATTTTTTCATCTGCCATCTTCATTAATTTACCATTGACTTCTATTTTTACCTTACTTCTCACTTAGTATGTTAGATAATTTTTCCTTGATTCCAAAGTACTGACCATTTTTCTCTTTTTTGCTATTAGTTTTCTTCTTTTGTTGCATATGTTAAATATATAGCACTTGACCTATGACGTCTCACCGACCATTTCGTTAAATCCCACTTATCAATGTTTTTATTTGGGGTTTCTCAGAACTAACTCGTCCTAATGGTCAATATGATAATATAATTAAGATGATCCTACCTCATCTTCAGTTTTCTGCTAAATCATCCTGCTCATTATCTTTAATATCTATTGTGACCTCATATTCTTCAAACGACATTTCGGATCTGCTGATCGTAATTTTCAATTATTTAACCTTAAAGTTGAACAAAACTACTTAATATCTCTGCATGTTAATCCAGTCATTTGTGAATAAATCGAAAAATGGTTCACTTGCTAGCTCCAACATAGATATTTTAAAATAAGTATCGCTATCACAACACAGTCTTCCGTGTCCGTAATTTAGTTGATTTCGTTCTTACTCTCTATTTAATTAACTTTTAAGTCATTCCTATTCTTACCTATTGTAAATTCACATGTCTGTTTAATGTATTTTTGAATTGTAGCCAATCTGTTAACAGATTTATTGATCTCTAGATGTTAAGAGCCTTTTAAAATAATCTATACCACTTCCTAGCTCCTGCAGAACTTAAGGGTTACCTGGTAACTAAACTGAAATATTGTATCATAATTGCCATCTTAGTTAGTGTCTACATAACTTAGCGTTTTCCAATCTCAAATTTGTTGCAAGGTTATTCAATCCTTTGAGTCACATAGTCTTTCACTACTATCGGTGGTAGTATTATACAATCTTGCATAGACTAGGTAGATTAGAAACTACCTCAATTTCCTTGTGATTCAACTGGAATAAGATGTAAATATGATATACTAAAATCCTAAAATACTAAAATATATATAAATATCATAAACTATGATAATTTAAAAAATTTATACTAAAAATTTGCTTAATTTATTTAATTTATAAATTTATGAAAATAAGTCTAATCATAATATGTATTAATTATATATTTATAAATAGTTAATTTAATTGAAACATGTTGACTTATAATTACATTGATTTTATATTAAATTTAATAGAAATCTATTCTTGATAATTTAAAATTAGATAATTTTTTTCATGTTTTGAGTTTTATATCTTATAGATTTTGTTGTTTTATTATTAATTTAATTTTATAAATTACTATTTTTATAAACTTTTAAGAATTAAAATTTAAATATAGTAAGAATTTGATAACATTTTTGCATTTAATCTTATATTAGAACATTGAAAATTATAGTTAAATATATTTAATTTCTTATTGGTAAAATATATTAAGAATGTATTAAATATGCAAATTCATACCAAAGTAAAACCCAAAAATGCTATAAAAAAATTTAATTACTGCAAAATTCATATCCACATTAAATGATGTTTATGTATAGTTATTTATTTTAGGGGCTATAATATTCTTCAGATTTTTCTTTAATTTAAACATATCGATTCCATTGATTTTTCATTAATGTGGTCGCCAGAATCAATTCGTGATGTTTACACTCCCAGTTTATCTCTTTCCAGATATTATAATCCCTCTTTCAAGAGTTCTTTGACGACTTCTCCTCTTTTCCTTGCCTTCTCTCTATCTTCATATCTCTTGACTAAAACTTTCTCTATTGTTCTAAAGCTAAGGCAGCATACTATACTGTCGTAATCATTCTGAAAATTTTAGGTATCCAGCTAAGATTATTGAGTAAATTACATGATTTTACTCTTCCGATTGATTTATGAGGTTTTTGAATTTCATCTAATCTCCTAATATTTATTTAGACTCAGCTGTGAGTTAATCAAATAATAATCATGAATCTGAAATTCATTATTTTTTCTACGATTTCGATTTTCGAATCTTCAGTTTGCCTTAAATTATATATGTTTGATTTGTTGAACTTTATATTGTTTCTCTTCTATCAAACCCAGAGTTTCCTGATTTCTGCTTCTGTCTTTGTGACTAATTTTATCACTATGAGTTTCCCCAGAAATCTCTTTTTGTTCTAAGCTCCTCGGTTTCTAAACCTTTCGCTATTTAAATGTTAAGTCCTATTTTTTGCAGTTGTTACTGAAATCATTTTTATTTATTTTAAACCTTCTTTAATAGTTTACTTTTATATAGATTTTATATAATATTATTTTTATCTCTAAGATTATATCTAATTATAGCTTATCAGATTTCTTATTAGGTAGATATTAAAATTTTGTTTGATTGTTTTAAGCTTTTTCACATAAAATTCCAGATTTTCCCATTTAACATTTTTCATTCTGTGTCTTTGATTAGTGATGTAATTCATGATTTACGAGTTATCTTATTCTTAGATCTAATTCCACCATATTTGTAATTTTTTCCATCTAATAATGTTTGCACATGTCAATTATTCTATTCTCCCTTGTTTGTTTCGAGAACTTATTTAGGTCTACAGCTGAATTATCAAGTTACATGTTCTTAAATGGTGAATTTACAAAAATATTTTTGATTATTGCAGTAATGCTACATTCCACAGTCTGAAATTGTCTTTACTTAACCGATTACCATCATAGGATCAATAACATTATTTGCTAGAAATATTTTATTAGTCTTTTGTAATACGCCAACCATTTTGACGAATTTTTAGCTCATCTTTTCGTTTTAGAAATTTATCAATAAAAGCATTTAACTTTTTCATGCTCTTCAGAACCTATTCTCTTAAAATTTCACTATTTTTGATATCCTTGAGCTCGACTTCGGTTTTATATTAAATCGGGGAAATACAATGATTCCTTGGATGCTAGTCTATAAAATTAAAGTTCCATCATTTCAATATCCTCATTTTTTAAGCTTCAACCAGTAGAGTTTACTTCTAAATATTCTATAAAGTGAATTATAATGTCATAATAGTATTAATCACTGAAGAGTAATTAGAACTAGTTCATTTTTAATTGACTTCTGTGTTTCACTTAAAACAATTAAATGTTTTCACAAGTAATTATTGTTAGATAAGGAAAATATTTAGTCCACAGATATTTTGTATTCTATACCATGCTTTTTCCTTCGATTTATAATTTATGTTCAAATTTCTTTGCATCATTGAGGACGATTGTATATTTGGTTTTAAATCTCAAATATTGGTTTCATTAAATATTCTTAAAACAGACTATTACACCTTTATACTTTTGAGGTTAATTAAATTTAAAAATATGACTTCAGCTTTGATGCTATTTATCTATCTTACATTATTAGTGACAATAATTCTAGTAAGGAAAATATTGCAACCTAAAAGTATATATGTTATACAGCATTAACGATAGTTTGCTTCCATTTGCTACTTCTTATTCTTTTATTATTTCATCTCCTTAATAAATGTCATTGTGTTGTTGTTTGCATATAGTTGTTAAATTAATTTAACGCTTTCTGCGTTTTTCTTTTTAAAACTATTCTTTCTTGTATAATTTGCATAGGTTTGTCTTTCTAGAACCGAATTGAAGGCTTTCTAAAGTCCACCAGTATGCATACATCTCTTTATATACTCTTTCTCCTGGAAATTTTGATGTGTCCCAGCTTTTTGATTAGGTTTATGTGGGTGCTCTTATATTCATTATATTTAATTTTAGTAATTTCCAGTTTATAATTGCACTTTCTTCTCTTCGGTAATAATGTTGACTAAATATATTCAAAAATGGTTAAATCAATTAATGATAAGTAAAGCTTATTAAAGTGTTGATTAATTGAATACATTAAGCATATCAATTAAGTAATTGACTGTAATTGAATTTTAAGAGTTGAATTGCATACGCATTAAATATAAAGTAATTAAGGATTCAAGCAGGATTAATTTATTGGTAGTTGTAGACATATATATTATCTAATTCTAATATAATTTTCTAGTAATTTGAACAGAATGTTTTAAATTTAAATAAATAAAACGATGATAAACAGCAAGAAATAGATTTTAGACTTGTTATCATCGTTCTTCTTAAACCTTAAAATTTTACATAGATTCGTCTAATTTTATACTATCTTTGATTATTTTATCATATAAGATGAGTTTTGTGTGTCGCATAATCTTAGGATGTAAATTACACTAGGAAATTAAGGATTTATATTAAACATATACTCAACCCAAATTTAAATCAAGATTAAGTAAAATAAAAAGTTATGATAATTTTTGAATACATTGATTATAAACTTTTAAACTATTTTTCACTAATGCGAGATGGCAACTATGTACTTTGTATTAATAATTTCAAATAATAAATCTATTTGATCTTTTAACTCAACAGGATAAGACCCCCTTCATTTTTGTATAATGGGATTTGACCTTCATTTAACCATGTTGAAACTTTCTTGCTCACAGTTTTAATTATAGACATGAACTCACTCATCATCTTCCATTTGAATCTGTCAAGACAAATGGCTTTGCTGATGTTGAATTCCTTTAAACTCTATTCTACATCAGTTCCCTCGCAAAAAATTTCCAACTCTCTAATTCATTAATTATTACAGTGTCCTATATATTTCATTTCTTAACTCTTGTATTCCCTCTGGTCCTGGAATAACATGCCATAGTATTAAATGATTTAAATAATAAAAGTATTCTATAATAACTTAATAACTATTTTAATTTATGATTAAAAAATGTTATGCCTATTTATGTTACTGTTTGGTTTAAATCATAAATTAACCTTGCAAATAATTTAAGCTTTAAAATAGATATTAAAGCTAAAACTATGTAATGTATAAAATTAATTAAACCATTATTATTATACAAGTTTATAAAAAAAATTAGTATCTATAAGAATAGATATAAATTATTTAAAAAAAACAGTCATTCACATCTAGAATTCAAATAACTACGAGTTTAACATTTTAAATAATTAATCTTAAGGGATATATTTTTTTTTGCTAAATAACAAACAGTTTTGCTATTTATAGTTATATAATCTAAATTTTACCAAATATGATAAGACAATCATAGTAAACTTCACAAGGTAAGTATAATTTAGATGTTTCTTTGATAATAATAATTTTATAGATTACTGGGTATATTAAGTAGATATTATCGAAATAAATGGTATAATTACGAATTAGATCCACAAATTTTGATAATTTTACTTTTTTATATATTTCTTGAATTATAGGATTATTAATATAATGATGAATGAATTTAACGAAGATAAAGAGTCAAGAGATAGGGGTTAGTATACTATGACATATTAACTTAATACTTCCCTAACTAAAAAAATATTCAAAATTACAATAATTTATGGGAAAATTAATAGATTTCTACTTATTTAAAATAATTTGGAAAAAATTTAAAGAAAACATGCTTAATTCAAATTATAATAGAAACATTACTTTAATATTATAAAAAAAATTAATAATTAATATGTTTATTTAATAGAAATTAAACCTGGCATATTAATACTCAGCCTTGATTTTCCTGAATTTAATTTAAAAATTAATAAAAAATTAAATATCTATAAACTTATTGGCAATTTACAATAATAAGCATAATGTCAATAAAATTAATATAACGAAAAGAAAGATTTAAATGAAAATTAGATAAAATTAATAAATATAATTAAAATGGAATAAAAATTATTGATAAAAATTCTATAAATAAATGTAAAAAATAGGATGAAAGATGATTAAATAAAATACAATATGTAACTAATTTAATTATTTAGTATAAAAAATATAGAAGTGTTCAGTATTTGATTCGTTATTTTATTTATTCATTTTAATTTGTATACTTTTTCTCTAAATTGTACATCTGTAATTATTTGAGCTTCTTAATACAATAATATCTCCCCCTGACATAGTTTCATCTTCTTAACCTTATTTTTATCTCACTCATTCAAGAGGGTAAAGATCGCCACCTTGGTGCTTCGATAGGTAAAGAAATCGTTTCATCTTTGTTAGCGTTATGAAATACCTATTATGCTATTAAGCGTATATAAAGCTTTCTCAATTCTCAATGGTTTGGGTATTTGATCCCTCTCTTTCACATAGATTAGAATTTTTCATCTTTAAAGTTACTAGCAACACTTTATTTACCGGATAGATGTCTACGTGTAGCTTAATTGTAGCATGCCACTTTATGGCCATAACCACCAACTACCCCCACACTTCCGCTAAGTCTTACATCATATTCTCTAGAGCAACCAGATTATTGAGTTGATGTTCAATTTTTATTTAATTTTAAATCTTCGGCAAGTATTAAGATTCAGTATTCCAAAAGAAGTCCAACAAAATCTGAAAAATGGGATCTGACAGGGGCATCTCTCGAATCTCCGTGAAAAGGTGCTGAGAGATGGAATGTCCGACTCAGACAAGTGTCCCATGATCCTAGATAATTAAGCATCTTTATTTTCATAGCCACCATTATGCATATCCTAAAATAAATTTGCACGTGTCTTAATTTGGTTGAGAGTATCTTGATTACATTCAGGAATGCGTTATGCGTTTCTTATAAAGCTGATGCAGTATTTTTTAATATTGGTCTGAATTTCATCTTAGTTGAATAAGAAAAGCTTATGCGATTTTCTATTGAAATGATGAGAATTTTTTTTACAGGATAGACTACTACCAAATAAATTTGAATGGTTTTTCATGAGTAGTCCTCTTTCTGACTCAAAACTCGTTTGCATCTGTTCAATTTTTTTCCTCATATTATCTACTAATCTAAAGCTCATTAATGAATTCGTTATGTATACAGGCCAAATCTTTACCCAATTATAATGGAAACTGTCTCATGCTTATGCTGCAAGGAATAAATACTTCCTTAGCTACTCCAATTTTAGTCTTTGCTCTTTCACTATAAATTTTTAGTAAAAATCAAAATTGCTAGCTTTTTGCTCTTCTAATAAAGCAATGACTTCTTAAAATTCAATTATCTTAGTCTTCAAACAACTTGTAGAAGCGTTGTCATTG
The DNA here is from genome assembly GCA_000711775.1 of Oxytricha trifallax. Taxonomy (NCBI): domain Eukaryota; phylum Ciliophora; class Spirotrichea; order Sporadotrichida; family Oxytrichidae; genus Oxytricha; species Oxytricha trifallax. The sequence goes on from ARYC01015289.1 coordinate 11,411, forward strand.
CATTTAATATTAAAAGCAACGACATAACTATTGAATCAACTCAAACTCTATGTTCGCCTGGGTAAAATTGAGATTGTAACTGTATTCAGGAATAAATGGTAGTATTCCACTCAATCCTTCCGTTAACAATTGAAGTTGCTGATTTTGATATTTAAAGGTATTAAAAGCCATTAACTAGTTCAAGGTATTGGCTTTAACCGCTGAATATCAACTTGATATTTAGATTAGGTTAAAACATTAGTGCTCTCAATAGTAATAGATATCCAGTAATGAAACAATCAGGATTCATTCAATCAAAAAATTTCGAGAATTTATGATTTGTAACTAATAATTATGAATAGGAAAATTCAATAGAATACTTGAGATAATACAGAAATTAATTTTATCCTTATTCATGAGGGATGACATGCATTGAGTAGCTTTTAAAATAATTAATTAATTTTAATCAATTTTTAGCCTTTTTATTTGATTAAAATTTATACTTTTTATAAAATAAAATAAACCATTATTTCAAAAGTTTATAGAGTTATGACTAAATGAGAACTATAAATGAAGAATAAAGGATTATTATAAAGTAGGAAGGAAGATCATGAAAATGTTTGCAGAAATCAAGATCAACTCGATAATAGCAACTGGAGTATGACTTAAAGTCGATAAAATTTTACAAATAAAAGGGAATTTAGAAGTCACTTGCTGAGTACCATGTTCCTAATTCTTTCATCGATTGAGATATGCAGTAAATTACATTTAGAGATATGGTAGTGCAGAAATCAATTAAGTTTGAAATAATTCCTAAATCTACCCCATTACCAGAAAATTAAATCTACGATCATAACCAAATGCCCAAAAAGGGTCAATCCTACCTTTGAAGATTTATTATTATATTCTTTTTTTTAATTCAGTCTGATAAAGTCCTTAGAAATGCAGATTATATAAACATAAATGTCCTGCAATACAATATGTCTATAGATTTTATTATTTATTAACTCTTTATTATATAGTATATATTATTTTTAAAAATATCAATATTATAATTAAATCCCCATATTATTTACATTTATTCAATTCGATATTTAGTTTTAATTAATGCATAATTTCCATTCTAGTTTTAAAGTAAATTTATTATTATTTCTCTAATATCAAAAATATAATTATAAATGTTTATTGATAGAATTTCTATCTCTTTTTACATACTAAATATATTCTTTCTCATAAACAGTAGAAATACTAAAGAATTATTGGTCTTACCATACATTCATGATTTATCTAAATAAAAAATACATCATCTATTTTGCTCCAGCTTTTACCTTAATTAATTTTAATCCCCAAAATGATATGATCAGTTCTTCTCTTTTCAAATTGCCTTTACATAAAATATTTATATATTGCCTTGCTTATTTTATCAAACATTTGTCTTAGGCTCTTCTTTATCTTATCACTAAACCATTAAGTTATTAACTCTTGGAATTATCACTCATATTAAAATTAAGTTACTTTTTATCATATTATATAAAATTTAATATCTTTGATAGTAGGTTCGTTTAATTACCTTAAAAGTTTATTCTTTAATTACATAGATTGATTACTATGAATGGAGCAACTCAACTTGATATACCTAAAATATCAATTTAAATAGTTTCAGTTTCTAAACTTCTTAATTATCAACAATTACTAGATATTTCAAGACACATGCAAATATGATTATATAATCAAAACCCCTTAGTGAGGTTTAAAGTGCTTTGATTTGTAGGGTATAGTTGGGGTCTTATTGGGGTTAGTGGAGAAAACGCAGGTTATTTGTGAATTTGATGAATATTTAATGATTATTTGTGTACTTAATTCAAACAAATTTTATCTGCTTATCTTTGTGGTACCTCTTGAATCTAGCTCTCTGGATTGGCTCATGTATGTCTTCTAAAGATTATCTTGGATAAGCTGGAGCTCTAACGATTATCATCTCTACAAGCCTTTTAATTTCATTGCAGATATCTTCCTGTTATATATGTTTAGAAGCCAAACTTATTGATTATTTTTCGTGCTTTGTTCCAAAGTAAGACATACTTTCCA
>ARYC01015291.1:0-15127 GCA_000711775.1 Oxytricha trifallax
TCTAATTTGGAAATAATCGAAATTAAATATTTTATAAATAAAAATACAGTTAATTATAGTAATATAAATTAAACGATCTAAAACTCTTCGATCGAGCTATCATTTAAAGTGATTCATTTTAGGGCGTAAATATATTTATCGCGTTACTATAGCGAGTTAATTCAACTTAAATTTTCGAATTTATATAAATTAAAATATACATTTCTAAAATGTTAGAGTTATAACTTGCTTCTTTTATGCGATAAAATGTTAAATCATTGAATATAGTCCAATTAAAATGAAATCTCTAAGAATAAAGGCACAATAGTCTAATTATTCAAATGAAATTAAAATTTAAATAATTTTAAAATAGTAAAAGAGAAAACAATTACTTCACGTTAAATATTTAATTAATAATAAATATAAACATATTTGGTGATAATAAATTTTGAGATAAAAAACAATATCTTTTATATTATCTCTTCTAGTAAAATAAATTATAAGGTTTGATAAAATTGTCTGCAAGCGATTTTTAAATTTTAAAATTATAAATATAAATAGAGATTTTTCATTTAGAAGAGATAGTTTTAGTAAATAATTGGGAATTATAATAAATTTAAATAAGAAATTTCAAATTCTAAAAAAAAAGTACAGAACTGAGGCATATGAGCAAAGATCTTCTCTATTCCGTTCGATCGATTGATATTTTAGAAGCTAGTTGCTTGATTGATTTTACTAAAAATAAGAAAAGCATCTCCATTAAATGAAAAAGTAATAATTACCATCTTGCATTTTTAGATGCTGAATATTATAAGGAATAAATACAATTACAAATAACATATATCACTTTTTTAAATTAGAAATCTATGGAATAAGATTTATGTTCATAAATCCTTTAATAAGTATTTTATAAATATCTATAGTTTAATACATTATTTAAAATATTATACTTAAATTTACATTAATAAAATTATTTAAGATTCATAACTATTTGGAAAATTTATTGAACTTATAATTAAATTAAAAATAATCAGAAATCTTATTGTACAGTAAAAATCTTGCGTCTAATCTATAAGAATGCTAATTAATATATGAAATTTTTTTAAATTTATTTATTACTTATTATTAATCATGAATATATTCTTATGTAACATTAGCTACAAAATTCTAAGGTAAAATTAATTTTAAGCAATTTTATATATAACTTTAAATTCGTAAATAATCATGAGCTCTTGAATACTTTTTTTTTGAAATTATTGAAGTTAAGACTTATCAAAACCATAAAATTTATTTAAGCATGTTACTGCTTTTATAGAAAATAACTATTATTTAATGCAATCAACTTTTCAAAAATTAATTCATTTTAAAATTACATGTACGCTTAATTGAAGAAACAAATTTATATAATAATAATTCTCATTTAGATAAGATAGTATTATGTTTATTTAAATATAAGTTATAAATAGTTATTGCTAAGGTTAATAAAAATTAGAAAAGCTTAATTGTATTTTGTTAAAAATTGATGAATTGATATAGTTTTTATATATATTCCCATTGATTTCACATCATTGAAATAATAATGGTTGGTTCTTTATCCGAACAAGTGTCTTTTAGTTTTATTTTATGTATAAATTCTAAACCTTCATTCTAAATACAAACTGCAATTGTAAGCTTACTTTTAGATTTTTCTTTCTAAATTCTTGATAATTTTACTTAATATAGATCAGAGAGATGAGATAGTAAAATTTCCATAGTGCAATTTTCGAGTTTATATTTCCTTGTAAACTCAAAAAAACTTATTTAAATTAAGCAGAGAGAATTAGTTTCAATAATAACTTAAGGTTTTATTGTTAACTGCTTGAATATATTTATTATCTTTTGAAATTTTGAAATTAATTTTTTATCTTTAAATGATTATTTAAGGAAAATTATTTTCTCCAAATTTGTAAATTAAAAATGCTTTTAAAGCTTTACTACTTTTTTTAATTGGCAAATATTTATCTTTAGTATTTTTAAGTGTTTTAGTTTCTTTAATTATATCCAATCTAAATCTGATCTTAAAATGATTTGATAATGTGGAGGGATGAATGGTTTTGAAGATCCATTAAAATTTAACCAAACTAACTTTCAAATAGATTAGAGCTGCAAAATTAAATACATAGTGTAATCACTGTAATATGATTAATTGAATATAAAAGTTTCGATTTATCTTAGATTTTATAAGAAAAATCCGTTTATAATTGTTGAATTTTTAATTTCTACTTTTTTAAATTGAAGAAGCTCTTATATCCAATATTTCTCGCGATAATTGTGTATAAGTAAGCTTATTGTTTACATAGTAGATTATGGTTTAATAAACTCAGTTCCGATAATGCAATTTTAAAGAATTAATTCCTAAAAATCTTATTTATGATCAAATTATAATGAATACTCATTTTGCATTCATTTATATATTAACCTTCCTTTAGGAATTTTGTAATTAAAATTATTTTACCAATCATTTAAAGCGATTAAATCTATAGATTTGTTGCCTACTTATTCAATATTTATTATTGGAGCGCTTCCTTATTCATAAGGCATAAGTTTGAAAAACAAATTTAAATAACTCACATTGAATAAAGTATCAGATAACTTTGAGCTGTCTTATTTAATAGTGTAAGAATGACTGAAATTAAAGAAATAGTTATGACGAGTGTACTATATGAAATCTTATTCGATTTTGACTATTAAAGCTTAATTTTTTTTTAATTTATTATGCTCTTTCAAAAATAAAACCCTATTTCGCTCATTTTTTGATAGTTTTGATAATTTTTAAAATTGAAAGTTTACAGAAAGAAAGCTGTAAATAATTAATCTGCAATTATTCATAGAATTAATATTTTTATAAAAATAATGAATTACAAATTTTATAGTTTTACATCACTAATTTGAATATTCATAATAGATATCTCTCAAAATATAAAAATTTCTAATTTATATATAATGCATTTTAACATTATATAATTAATGAAAATATGGATTTTAAAACTAATTCAAATTTAAAATATTATTAATTCGCAATATAATATAAATTTTTTCCTAATTTATAAAAAAATTAACAGCTCAATCAACACAATTAATTTAAAATATTTATTCATTAAATGTCTTACAAAAAGTTTTAAAATATTTTAAATAAAAACTCAATGATGCTAAATTTTTTTGTGCTTCTTATCTATTTTAATAAAAATATTATGATTAGATTTTTGTAATCGATATTTATAAAATTCAAAAACTTCAAATGCTACCTATTAATATATTGTTTATTATATATCTCAATTAAGAATGATTTAATTATCTAAAAATATTAAATATCTGTTTTTATATTATTTTATTTATAATTATGCAAAAAAATTATAACAATAATAATGTTATTATTTAATGAATGCATTATAATGTTCTTTTTTTATTGATTTTATTTACCCCAATATACATTTAGCTATGAATATAATTAATAAATAAAGTAATTTACAATTTATTTATAAGTGGTAATATTATCTTAATTTTATAGTGGTAGATACTTTTATAACTATTATTGCTAAAATTATAATTAAATTTATAAATTTATTACAATAAAAGAAAACTTTAAACGAATTTATACAATAACTTTTGAAAGTTTACTCTATAGTTAATAACAATTCTTTTTATTGAGATGTATTCATACATTATCAACTTTTGAAAGTAAGATGAATGGCTCTTGATCAATTTCTATAATCTTCTTAACTTTAATTTTGTGAGTTACTCCCAATCCTTAAATTAAATTTTCAAATGCTATAGTTAATTTACTTTTTGATTTTTCCTTCACGATTCTAAATAATTTTATATTATACAATTCAGAAATTGAGCACAGCAAAGAATCCATTGAAAAATTCTTAAGATTATATTTCCTCATAAATTCAAAGAAACTTATTTAAACTAAACAAAGAGCATTAATTTCTATGACAACTTCAGGTTTTTAAGTCATTTGTTTAAGAATACTTAATAGTTAATGTAATTCTTAAAGTTCCTTTGATTGAACATGGAAAATAAATCTCTGTAAATTTGTTTCTTTAAAAATTCAAAGATAACTTTGTATTTGTAATAAATGGGGAACATTAATTTAATTTAGTATAAATTTGCAATTTAACTAAAATTTTCTAACTCAATTCTATTTGCAAGAATGCTTTTATCCTTTTCTTAAAGATAAATATTGGGAAAAGTTTAATTATTGATAAATACTATTATTTTTATAGATTAGAGTTGCTACAACACATTGAGAGTAAATTCACTAAAATATGACCTGGAACATTTAAAAGTCTCTAATTATTGAAAATCTTTTAAAAAGCTGCCATTTATTATTGCTGAATTTTTCATTTCTAGTTTTTTAAATTGGAGGAACTCGAAGTATTCATTTTTAAGATTGTATTAAAGTATTTTCATGTTTAGGTCTTGAGCTGTTGGACTTTCTTCTAAAAAATCGCTTCCAATAATGCAATCCTCCAATATTAGTTCTTGAAAATCTTGTCTATGATCAAAATTTATTGACTATTTTTTATTTCTAAATTTATATTGAAGCTTCCCCTTTGGAACCATATATCTGAATGTATTTTGCCAATCATCTAACACTGATAAATCTATGGACTCACTTCCTATTTACTCAATATTAATTATTGGTCCATCTTTGCATTCATAGGGCATTAATTGAAAAAATAGAGTTTAATGATATAAACTGGGCTATTGATTTTCGATTCTATTATCAAGAACAATTGTGTACGAATGACTGAAATAAAAGAAATAAGTTTGTTTTTTGTACTGTCTGATATTTTAATTTAATTTGACTCTTAGAGTTTAATTTTTATTCTCTTTATTGTGCTCTTTCAATACTAATAGTCTTAACCGTTCATCTTTTGACAGTTTTGATATTTTTAAAAATTACAAGTTTACTGATAGAAAGCTATAAATTATTAATCTACAGTTATTCATCTAAAGAATATTAATTTTTATTAATAATAATTTTTTTATCAATGTAGATTTCTATAATTTAAATATTTAAAATGATTTTAATTTTATATTAAAATTAATTTAGAAACCCTATTTAAAAAAAGCTTATTTTTTATTCCTTAAAATTGTCCTTTTATATAATAAAATTTAGCATGAATATTCATTTTTTAATCTACAATAAATCTCAAGAATTTCATTTTTTTCCTTTATACAAAATATTTATAAAAATCTATCAAATAAATTAGCTTTTTTATTTTATTATAGTTGTTTTTTGAGTCCTAATGATTAAAGATATTCACTATTTCATTGTTTAAAATCAAAAGTACAATTTGGACTACTAAATTTCTTACATTTTATCTTTGAAGCTTTCAAATTATTACTTTATAATTGTTTTCTTAGTTAAACAACAGTTAATTCGTTAACTAAATATTTATTAGAGAAGAAATTAATTGAAAATGAAAGGAAAAAAAATAGTCCACAATATTTTAATTCTAGATCTTAAATTTTGCTTTTAAAAAAAAATTAATCAATTTTTGAAATATTTTATTAACATTAATTTTATTTTAATTTATTTTTATTTTTAGAGTGATTCTTATCTATGGCTTATATCAACTTTAATAATAATCAATCCTAAAAAAATTCAAAATGAAATTAAATGAGATATAATCGTATAAAAAATAAATCTATAAATTAAAATGAGCGATTATCTTATTAGATCATAGATAAAAATATCAAAACTGTTTAGATTATGAGTAACAAGTTCTAAATAAAATTAATTGCTTAAAAAAACAATAATAATAAGTTCAATTTTTTAAAAAAAATATCAAGGATTTTAAACTTTTGAAATATACATAGTTGGCTCTATATCAAAATCCAAAATCTTCTTCACTTTAATTTTATGTAATATTTCTCGATCATTTTATTTAATGGATATTCCAATAGTTATTTTACTCTTTGACTTTTCTTTCATTATCCTAAATAATTTTATTTTATACAATTCAGAAAGTGAGCACAGTAAATCATCCATTGAATAATTCTTAAGATTATATTTTCTCATAAACTCAAAGAAACTTGTTTAAATTAAGCAAAGAGTATTAATTTCAATCACTACTTCAGGTTTTGTAGTGATTCGTCTAAGAATTTTTATCAATTCTTGAAATTATTAAAGTTCATTTGAAGAGATATGTATTACTATTTTCTCCAAATTCTGAGATTAAAGGTATAGATGAAATTTGATTACAGATTTATTATTATTATAATTTATTTTAAATACTTTTAATTTGCCAAATTTCTTAAGCTTATTTATCGGAAACTCAAATTAAAGAATATTTTTATTTATTTCTTAAAGATAAAGATTAGTCATTTTATCATTGGAAATCCAAACAATTTTTTTCAGAGTTTTAAAGTTCCAGTATTACATTCATTGTGAATTCACTGTAAAATGATTTGTAAAATATTAAAGTATCTAAACATTTAAAATTTTTGAAAAAATATCCATTTACAATGACTGAATTCTTTACCTCTACTCTCTTAAATTAAGTAGCATCGCTTTTTACAATGTAGTTATAGACTTTTAATTCACAATTTAGTTATTCCTTAGTTTTATGTGTGACTAAAAATTCTTTACCTATTATACAATCTTGAAAAACTAGTTCATGAAAATCTTTTCTATCATTGAAGGTGATCTGCTTTGCTTTATCTCTGAATTTGTAAAATAATTTACCCTTAGGGAGTGTATAATTAAAATATGTCTACCATTCAAGTAAGGAATCTAAATTTAAAGCCTTACTACCAATTTACTCTATACTAATTATTGGAGCATAGTCTTTTTGAAATGGCATGAGTTTGAAAAATAAGTTTATGTATTGAACGTTGAATTTTTTATTTTCTTCGCTGCTGTCAATTACTAATGTGTAGGAATGACTGAAATTATAGAAATAGCTGTGTTAAGAATATTATATCAATTCTTATTCTAATTTTACTCTTAAAGTTTATTTTTTATTTTGACTGTTAATTTATTTAAGTTCTTTGAGATTTTCTCTCTCTAATTTTGAAAGTTTAGCAAGTTTTTTGAATTAGTTATTTATAGTTAGATAGCTATATATAATAAGTTGAGCGTTCTACAACATTGAAAAGAAATATTTATATATTTTTTTAAATAAACAATCTAAGATAATTCTTTTATGATTTAAATATTTAAACAAAAATAAAATGATTCTTAAATTGTTCTTAAATGCTTAATTTATACAGGATTTAATTTTATATGATTATTAGAGTTAAAATTTTTAAAAAGAACATTAATATGTATTAAAAACAAATCTATTTTCTTTCTGATTTTAAAATCGTAATAAATAAACAATTTTAAGAAAATAAATAATTAAACTAAAAACAATTAATATCAATTAAAAACTATCTATAAAAGATTTTTTAAGTATTAAGTTTCATAGTAGTTAAAAATTTTTTTTTTATTTAATGTCCATAATTTGTAACTTATAATGAATAAATAAGCTTGGTTATTATAATTATTTAAATAAATTATTTAAAATTAATGAAGAATTGCTAACTTATAATTTTTAGTTATTTAAATTCAAATGAGTAATTTCTCAAAATTTCTAATTTATCTAAATTTGGAAGATAATCGCTTATTAATATTATGAATCATGGATTTAATAACCCCAATACCTTTATTTGTAATAAATTTTTTAAAATATTGTATGGACTATTCTGTTATTCAATTAAATATCGAGAAAAAAAGTCAAAGTAGGAAATTACTTTAATTAAATATTTTAGAAGTAAAGTTGTGAAATTAAAATTAGTTGAATTTGGCAATTTAAAGGGTGTTTGAAAAGGTTTTAATATTGTTTTGACTTACTAATTTGTGCAAATTAATTATTCCTTGATCGAGTAACATTTTATTATATAATTGATTATGCTTAATGAATTAAAATATTTTAATTCATTAAGTAAATAAATAATAGTGCAAATTTATTAAATTAAGATAAATAAGGAGACTTTTATAAGTCGAATCAATTTTTTTTAATTCATAAATTAAAATATAAAGTGATAAAGGCTTTTATAAATATCAATAGCTGTATAAAAAATTTGAACAATTTCATAATAATAAATAAATTTTTTTGATATATCATTTAATCTTAGTTATAAGGTTCAAATTAATTAATTAGGACTTTAATATTGTAGGAATACATTCGAAATTGGGAAATTAATTTAAATTAAATTAATTATAAATCAAAATCTTGGCAGTTAAAGTTGGCCATTAAATGATTTTGGGCTCATTCGATAGAGAATTCAAAATTAGCTGGACTTTATTATTGGCGGTGCCATTTTATTGCATCCCTGGAGCGAGATAACTCGACTTTAATGTGGGGGTATAATTTAATGAATTTAGAGATGTTTAATTAAAGTCGAGTTATCTCGCTCCAGGGATGCGATAAAATAGTACTGCCAATAATAAAGTCCAGCTAATTTTGAATTCTCTATCGAATGAGCCCTAGATCGTTTAAATTGGCCAACTTTAACTGCCAAGATTTTGATTTATAATTAATTTAATTTAAATTAATTTCCCAATTTCGAATGTATTCCTACAATAATAAAAAGATCGCATAAATTATATTAATATACTTTAATGATAAAATGATTATTTTTTATTATAATAAAAATATTATTTTATTTTTATATTCACTTTATATCGAAACACAATGAAAAAAATAAATAAACATATTTAAAAAATATTTACAATAATTATGGATTTGATTGTTAAACGAAAATCATTCTCTAAGAATTAATCTAAATAAAGATATAAATTCATCTAATTTAGAATATTTGCAAAGGGTAAGCCCCTCTTACACACTAGTCGCTGATACTACACCAAAAAGAAATAATTCCACTTAAAAATAGTTTGATATATTTTTCAATAACATTAAATTTAATTAAGATGACATTCCATTGATAACTTTTGAAATAATTGGAAGTTATATATTTAATTATAAATCATTCATAACCCCAAAAATATAATTAGTTAAGAAATTTTATTAACAAATTCAATTATAATACAAATTAAAAAAATCAATTATTCTATAATTTTAAACTATAGTTTTGGAGTATTTCGATCATATATTAATTTTTATATTTAAAAACAATTTAATGTTATACGTAGTTTATATTATGATTTTTAGCAGCGATTTGATGCTCGACCTTATTTCATTCTTTATTACAAACTTGAATATTTAATTTAATCTAGTGAATTAAAATTGTTTAGCTCATAAAAAATAACTACAAAAAATATTAGTTTTTGCTAATTTTTTAACTTTTGATAAAATTATATTATTAACGATTTTTAAAAAGAATTAGAAAATAGTTTTAGAGTTTTAATTTGAAGACTGGGAATAAACTGTACAATATAATTAATATAAAACAATTTCTTTTAAAAATTAAACTTTTAGAAGATTTTACTATGTTGAGATGTTTAAATACTTTAATAATCTTGAATTAAATCACTGTTACATTAACCTGAATTATCAATATTTTAACGACAAAAATGTGCAATTAATGATTGATAAATCTTAAAAAAGAAAAATTACAATAAAAGATAGCTTTATAATAAAATATGAATTATTATAAATGATTTTCTAACCACAAGAACTATATGTTTTTAATTCATAGATGAACCTTATAAAATCTAATATTATTTATAATAATTTAGAAAAAGTAGAATGGTTCTTTGACACTCCCAGAAGGCTAGAAGTAATTTCAAACATTTAAAGGAATTTATATTTATAATTTACATTTAGAATTGCTAGATTTAATTCACTTAAAATAATTAAATTTAATATTTCATTTCTTGAAGAAGTAGAAGAAATAAATTTTTTGAAATTTTCTGAATCAATTTAGAAAGTTTCGATTTATATTACTCAATAAATACCCTCTAATTTTAAAGATTTATTATAAATTTTTTGGGGTGAATAATTATCATGACTTTATGTTTTAAAATAAATTTATTTGAATTTTAAATTCTTATATTGATATTTTTGCTTAAAATAATTTTATTTTCAAATAGCAATAAAACTATAAAAACCAAGTTTAAAATAAAAAGAAAAATAAAATCAAATAATAAGCATAATAGGGAAGTGGGGCCTAAATTTTTACAAAAAATCCAGCTTTTAATTTAACAATTGCAATTCCCAAAATGGAGATATTTTCAAAACTTAATGATAAGATATTAATTGAAATACTTAAGGATATTGCTTCATTGTTTAATTATTAAATTGAAATCATATAAAAGAAAGAGACAAAAAATATCATTGGAATAAATATATAAAATAAGGATGAAATTGGTCTTTATAATAATAAATTAAAAATAAGAGGGGGTTCCTGGTCATGAAATTTTTTATAACATAGTTTTATACAAATAAATAAACTACCCAGCCCAGCCTTTAAATAAATATATACAAATAAGAAAATTTTCCTTTGGACTATAATTATACAACTTATTAGAGTTTTAGCTAATAAAGATTTTTGTAATTATTGCCAGATATCAAGTTTAAAATACTAAAGACTTATAAATGTCATTAGTATTTAATTTTAGAAAAAAAGAATAGTTGCCATAAAACTTCCTTTGTTAATTTATTCATTAATTTAGTTTGACAGCATGAAAAATAAATTAATGAAAATGTTCTCCACTACTTTCCCCACCATCAATAAGACAAATTTACAAAATAATTCCTGAAATTTATATAAATTAATTTTGAAAAATTGATGTTTATATATTACTAATTAATTCAAATATAAATAATTGACATAGAAATTATTTTAGATAATAAATATGAAATATATATTTTATATCAAATATTTTAAATAATTAAAGATTTTAATTTTAATATATTCATTATAATAACATTTTGTTACATTGATAAATTATAATGATAAATAATTTGGCTTTATTTAAAAATAACTCTAAACAAAGGATAAATTTAAAATAATTAATTTATTTAATAATTTAATTTAATGCTTCTCAACTAAATTAAATTTTTTTTATAACTGATAAATATTGAAATTTTCATTATCTGAACTCATCAAAAGTTTAAAAATATATAATACTGAGTTTTTCATTGATAATTGATTGAACTTTAATTTCAAGTCTCTACATTTTCTTAGTTATTAATTGCAAACTTAATTTGCATTTTTCTGTTTATTTCTGATTTTCAGTTATAATTATATCATGGAATTTAAGATAAAATTCCTTCAAGTAATAAATAGGATTGTTTATAGCTTGTGCGAGACTTATTTTAAATAGATTCTTGTCATTATCGTCAAAAAGCACTAATTTTGCAGTTTAAAAGATCATTTTACATTATACTCAAACTTAAATGACTCAACATTTAGGGGATAATTTTAACTTCAATAAAATGATTAATCAAATTTAAATTAAAAATAAATTTAACATCCCTATCAACAATCTAATTAATTGATATTGTAGAAATACATTTGAAATTTTGAAAATTAATTATAATTAAATTAATAATAAATCAAAATCATGGCAGTTAAAGTTGGCCAATTTAAATGATCTTGAGCTTGTTTGATAGAGAATTCAAAATTAGCTGGACTTTACTATTGGCTGTACTATTTATTGCATCCCTGGTGCTAGATAACTTTACTTTAATTGATGGGCATAATTTAATTAATATAGATATGTTTAATTAAAGTGAAGTTATCTCGCTCCAGGGATGCAATAAATAGTACCGCCATTAGTAAAGTCCAGCTAATTTTGAATTCTCTATCAAACAAGCTCAAGATCATTTAAATTGGCCAACTTTAACTGCCAAGAATTTCAATTTATTTTAATTTAATTATAATTATTTTTCCAAATTCAAATGTATTTCTACAATATAGTACTTTGATATTGAATTTTGACTTTCAAATTTTCTTTAAATGCTAAGATATTTGGAAACCTTTACATAATTTGCATATCTTATATTGACAAATGCAGATGTTAAAGATTATGACCTGCTGCTACTAATTAGTTAGTTATAAAAGTTATTAGGAAATTAATATTAGACTGATATAATGCTGAAAATTGCTCTCTTCCCGACCTCGCCAATGTAAGATTCACTTGTGGTCACCATCCCAATCAATTGTAGACCAAATTAGTGCCTTTTTCTTATAAACACCTACCTCAAATTTAGTCGAATCACATGAAGCCATTTATCGTCAAACAAGCTGTGGAAATGTATCCGGTACTTTTACAATGAACTTACACAACAAAACTCTGGATATTCCGTGTCTTTTACCAAGAGGAACTATCAACGAACTCTAAATACGAACCCCTATCCTATCAAAATTGATCAGTCAACTAACCCTCAGAAAATAAAATCCTAAACTCTACTAATTATTTAAATATTAATTCATCTTAGAATTAAAAAAGTTTTCTGAAATCTATATTGTAAGGATTTTGAATATTCTTATCAACGATAAATTTATATTTGTATAAACTCTGTAACTTAAAAAATTATGCTGTTAAATTCTCATTTATTTGACAATTATTAAACTCAACTTTTTTCAAGTTAATTAAGCAACAATGATTAAATTTTTTAATATAACAATTTTTAAAGTAAAGATTTTAAACATTCCGTGATTATTTTTCATTTTTTAAACATGAAGGGGTTTCATACCTCTCTACACTTAAATTAGAGTTATTTAAAAATTATTAATTGATAAATATTTTTGAAAAAGGAGCTAATAAATTTTAATTATTTTGGTAATCTTTGTCTGTAAAAAAAATAATTTTTGCTATAGATCATATTTGCAAATTGTATTTTGAAAATACAAAAAAAATGATCAATTTAAAATATAAAAAATATTTTACATCCTCCCGTCCCTCATAAACTTGAAAAGTCTAATAAATCAATTTTTGAATTAATAATTTGAATATTTTTGAAATTAAAGCGCTGAGGTTTAAGTGTTAAATAAGCAATGATAACATCTTATATTATCGTAGGAATACATTCAATATTAAAAAATTAAATTATATTAAAAACAATTATTCATTAATTATCTTCAGTTATGTATTTGGAAAAGTTTCTTTAAACCAGCCTCTATTTTACTATATTTTTTATAGTTAACCAAATTATAACCTAATTTTACTTTTGAAAAAGTATTCTTTAAATCATGCAAGAAAAAAGTATTTCTTAAATGAGTTACCGCTAAAAATTAGTATGTGGGGTTTTGGTGTTTTAGGCGATTGAGATAAATTCCCAAAACCCCAAAACCCCTGCTTTAAATAAGTTTTTCCATAGTGATAAAATGAATTTAAAATAACAATATTTTATTATTTTTGTTGGCATTAAAATGGAAAGCAATTTTTAATCAATGGATTTTCAATATCAAAATAACATTCAAAATATCTCTTCTACTTCTACCCCCATAAACTTGCTCTTAAAATTTAAACAACAGCAAAAAGGTTTATTGTCCCAGAAAGAAATACACCAAGAGACATTTCAACAATAAATAGACAAATCAGTTTGTCTCTTTGATCCTTCTTATGAAATGCAAGGTATTTTCCAGAAGCCAATATAAAATCTTTGCAAATCTCATGATTCAAGCTTATATGCAGTTTAAACTCAAAAGACTATCAATCTTTATGAAAGCAAAGATGTAAAAATAAATTACATTCCAAATATGAGTGCTGTTAATTAGCTAGTCCAGAAAAAGAAGTAGAAACTCAAGGCATAGTTGTCATTTTATCCTAAGCTAGACACTCAAAGTAAATAAACTGTGATGTATTCCATGTTTCACAACATAGATGCTGGTCTATTGTATGCTTCTGATGAAAAAGGTCAACTTCATTATTTCGATCTGAACAATCTCTAAACTAGCAGTGAAAACTTAACTACTAGTGTGATACAGTTTATGATAAGCAGGAACTCACCTATTCATCACATGGCTCTGCCTCAATACTACTAAAATCACAATTTGTTTAGTTTATCTATGGCATTAGCTGGGGGATTGGCTTTCTTTGATATGAGAGAAGGTGCGAAAGTGTTGTAGTTAAGAGATATTCAAGCCATTCAAACTAAGTTCTATCCTGAAAATACTAACTATCTTGGTGTGCAAACTATACAAGGCAGCTTAGAATTGTATGATATCAGAAACATGACTGGATCTGTGAATGTTTACAGCGAGTAGTTTGCAAAAGAGGAGTTGATGCGGGTAAGCTAGAATGTTATGGATCGATAGATGAAAGAGTAGATTTTGCAAATGAAGAAGGATTAAACTTTAACTATATAATCATAGATACTATAAATATATATTTATTAAAATTTACATATAAATGTCATGTAAAAGAAAATAGAAAGAGGAGTATAAAGAACAAGTGAGGCAATAAAATCATATGAAGGATTTGATTTAAATGTAAACTGATCTAATGGTAAAACCTAAAATGATAAACAATATTGAGCATTTATTAGTACAATCAGATCTAAACGATAAATAAAGGCTTATGAATTTCAGATCAAACTTATAAGTTGAAAATTAAATCTCAGATTTCGATTTCTTATCCAGTACTGAGCTTTTGGCTATAACTAAAGCTGGAGTCATGAAAAACTATGACTTTTTCTCAGCCTCTTTAGAAAATTAATTCTAAGCGATTCCCTTTGATAAACTGTAAATAAATAACTTCCAATTCAAGTATAAACTTCAACCACTATGTCAACCCTCCCTTAACTCACAAGATTACAATAATTTGAACACATAGCTCTATTTCATCATGAGTCCTAAAACTCTCTACCTATATGATGCTAAGAGATAGCAAGTGAAATAGCTAACTGAAACTGGCATCACAAATTACACGTCTGTGATGTTGGAGAAGGATCATTTGGATTTTTAAGCGAGCAGATTCTTGAATAATGAAGCTAATTTGATATATGATAATGAAATCTAGGCTGGTGGTTTCTTGATTGCCTCTGATTCTGCTGGTGTGCTCAGATATCAATTTTCACAGTGATTTTACTGTAATAAGATGTCTCTATGTATAAGATTGTTCAATAAGTTTGTTTATAAAAATAAATTTCACTTAAAATGTTTTTTTTCATCCTAGTTTTCGATGAGTATTTTTATTTCA
>ARYC01015296.1:0-17305 GCA_000711775.1 Oxytricha trifallax
ACTTTCCATCATTTTAAACATTTGGAAACTCGCCAAGTTAATGGCTACTCTTGCTTTCCATTATTTGAATCATTGGAATCCTGTAAGTAAGCTTCTCCTACTTTCCATCATTTTAAACATTGGAAACTCGCAAGTAAGCTTTTCTTACTTTCCATCATTTTAAACATTGGAAACTCGCAAAGTATGCTACTCTTGCTTTCCATTATTTGAAATATTGGAAACCTGTAAGTAAGCTTCTCTTACTTTCCATCATTTTAAACATTTGAAACTCGCAAGTAAGCTTTTCTTACTTTCCATCATTTTAAACATTTGAAACTCGCAAGTATGCTACTCTTGCTTTCCATTATTTGAATCATTGGAATCCTGTAAGTAAGCTTCTCCTACTTTCCATCATTTTAAACATTGGAAACTCGCAAGTAAGCTTTTCTTACTTTCCATCATTTTAAACATTGGAAACTCCGCAAGTATGCCTACTTCTTGCTTTCCATTATTTGAAATATTGGAAACCTGTAAGTAAGCTTCTCTTACTTTCCATCATTTTAAACATTTGAAACTCGCAAGTAAGCTTTTCTTACTTTCCATCATTTTAAACATTTGAAACTCGCAAGTATGCTACTCTTGCTTTCCATTATTTGAATCATTGGACTCGCAAGTATGCTACTCTTGCTTTCCATTATTTGAATCATTGGAAACCTGTAAGTAAGCTTCTCTTACTTTCCATCATTTTAAACATTGGAAACTCGCAAGTTTGTTACTCTTTCTTGCCATCATTTGAATTATAGGTAGACTATAAGGAAAATGGTCAGGAGCAAAACCACATTACCTTTGCAAATTGTTTGCAAAATACCATTACTTTTGCAAATTATTATACTTTTGTCGTAACATAAATTTATTATGATTAAAGTTATTAATGACTACTTGTAAGTTAATATTAATTTTAATTTAATACTAATTCATCATGCAGTAAATATAGTGATTTGTTGGATGTTTATCACTGATTTCAATTAATATTTTTAAAATTTAATGACTTTATGTGAACTAAGTAGGTATTTGCCCTTTTGTTAAATTGAATTCTCCCACTTGTTTTACCATTTTTATAATTGTAATTTTTACTTGCTTATTTACATCTTTATATTATTTCTATTTTAATTTTTTTTATCTCAAATGTTATTTTTAATTTAAATTGTTAAATACATTCACAACAGAATATTGCTTATTTATAATACAAAGTTATTTGTTTTATTGGAATAATTTAAGGAAAAGTTATTTCAGGCAAGTGCAAGGATTAAAACTACACCAATTAATAACGGATCATGATGATCGTTTCCGACTTTGATGATTCCAGAAAAGCTAATAGAACTATTGTATCTATTAACTCAAATTTCAAATGATCAGGTAGGCTACTTTAATATGCGAATGAATAATTAGTGAATTATATTTATTAGTTTAGATTGACACAAATACAATTTGCAAAAACACAACAAGATTACTGGTTTCATTTAATACTTAATAGTAATTAAGATTAATCTACATTTATTTGTAATACTGTTTTCTTATAGGTAAATTAATATTTTTTTAATCATAATCAGTAAAAGAATTTGAAATTTTTTTTAAACTATCAATAAAGATAAATCCATATAATTTAATTATTTTTAATTTGGTTAAATAAATTATCAGAATATAAATTATAATTTTTGGAATTTAAATTGATAATTACAATATATTTTATTTAAAAATTAAAAATTAAATTGAATTAAAATAGCGGGAATAAGATAGAGGGAAAATTATCACAGAACGCAGGAAGAAGACGACTACCCGTGTATTCGGAGAACAAAGAAGAATCAAAACTAAAATCTCAGAAAGTAATCCAAGACTATTTCGAATATTCAAAAAACTCATGCTGAGCAAATCCAGAAGGACCTTAATGTTCAAGCGACCAGTAATAATAGTTATAAAACTTGAACAGATTTTCTATCACAACAAAAAACAATCGACAGATTCACTTTTATCAGCCAGTTAGAGAAGCAGAGGGATGGGTTAAAAGGAATGAATCCTTAGCGGAAAACCAGCGCAGCAAAAGGAGGACGGAAGTTATAAACAACAAAAGACAAATTGAAGCGCAATGCATTGAAATAAAAAATTTCCTGCAAAATGTGCGAGGATGGAATTCAAAAGTGAAGAAAGATTTAATTTTTAAGAGAGATAGAGGATAAGAATCCAGATTTCATCGCCCTCATTGAAAAGAGACTTTAGAGAATGCAGGGATAAATAATTAGAATATAACTTAGACCCAATAAGGGATCGGAGGATCCTAAACCTGAATAATGGGAGATATAAGATGAAGACTTATAAAGCTTTGATATATTTCATGACATGGAATATAATCAATGTGGAAGAATTCCCTCTACACATTCAAAACCCCAAAACCCCTTAGTGAGGTTTATAAGTGCTTTGATTTGTAGGGTATAGTTGGGGTCTTATTGGGGTTAGTAGAGAAAACGCAGGTTTTTTTGTGAATTTAATGAATATTTAATTATTATTAGTGTACTTAATTCAAACAAATTTTATCTGCTTATCTTTGTGGTACCTCTTGATTCTAGCTCTCTGGAGTGGCTCATGTATGTCTTCAAAAGATTATCTTGGATAAGCTGGAGCTCTAACGATTATCATCTCTACAAGCCTTTTAATTTCATTGCAGACATCTTCCTGTTATATATGTTTAGAAGCCAAACTTATTCATTATTTTTCGTGCTTTGTCCCAAAGTAAGACATACTTTCCATATCGCACTCTAAGATTATTGCAGCAACTGCCCAAACATCCCATTATACAGAGCCATTTGTCCACTTCTCCCTGATTGGAAAGTATCCTGGTGTGCCAAGCACCTTAGCCAAAGTTACTATTTCTTATCTTATTGCTCTATTGAAATCAATGATTACAATTTCTAATGGACAGAGATTTAACATAACATTTTCAGGCTTCAAATCTCTCTGTACATACCCAAGTTCATGAAGCTCTTAAACACCCTTAATCATTTCTGACAGTATCTCATTTAAATCATCTGGGTATCTATTATGATAGAGATACTCTCTCAAAGTCATTTCACACTTTTCAGTCTTAATGCAACAAAGCCATGCCCAAGAATAACTCCATCAAGTCTAAGTAAGTTCTTAAACTAGTTTTTCTAAGCCTCCCTCAGTATTATGTATTCGTTTGCAAATTCATTTTGATACTGCTCGTTTTTAATGAGATATTTAAAAGGATATACTTTGTAAAGCATACTCATCAACCACTATAAGCTTAACCTTGTTTGGCAGGTCAAAATGCAAGTAATTTTCAATACAGCTTTCAATATCAACTGCATTCAATGCAGGTATATACATAGCTCGCTCTTAAAGACATGCTATAAGAGTACCATTTGCTGGCTGATTCATTGATTCAAAACGCTTCTGCCTCTTGAGCCTTTCCTATTGTTGCCTTTATGACTCAAGAGAGTTATTTTTTCTTTTAGCAGTTACAAGCTTTTAAGTTTCCTCATCTTTAATTAGGAATTCGCTTAAATGATGCTTCTGCATATGCCTCTTTACTTTGGCTGAGTGAGTATAAGACTTCATGCATGTTGTGCACTAAATATCTACCATCTATTTTATCATGCTTAAAGTAGATCTTAGCTCTACCAGAGTGTACCTCTTTGATGTACCTCTTCAAGCTAGACTCAATTGAGAAGAAATTTTAGCAGTCTTCACATTAAAATGTTTTAATTTTTTCTATTCGTTGCTGTTCTTTATCTTCCTCAACAAATTCAACTTATGTTTAAACTCCTATCTCTGCACTCTAGTCCTTGTTTTAAACTTAAATTTTAAAGACTTCAGCTTCAAACTCTAGAGCTCTTAGCTCAACCTCTTTCTCAATATAAATTACTTCTGGTTTCTTGGAGGACCAAAGTTTAGCTATGATTATCCACTGCTAAGAGAAACTGCTTTTCGATTTAAGTTAGCCGCCATGTTTAAATTCATATTTATATTTCTATTATTAAGCTCTAGTAACCTTTCTGGTTATAGTCACTCTGTATAGGAGTTGATACGTCAACAATTATGGTTGAATTTAAGGTGTTAGAGATAATATTTATGCTTAGATTATAAATGTAATTTTTCTAATTTCATACTTAATAATTTCGATTTTGGTACCAACCAAGTATTAAACCGGGTTGGTACTGGTACCAATTAGGTTTTAAACCATTTTGGAACTTTTCCATTAAAACCTCATTAGTTTAAAACAAGGTACTAATTAAGTATTGGTACTATTAAATTGGTACCAATTAAATTTAAACGAATTTAGTACCGGTACTAATCAAATATAAACAAATTTAGTACTAATTTAATGGAACTAAATTGATAAAAATGGAGCTCTATTTCTGAAGTTTGTTACAGCTTCTGCCAGCTTTCTCCGCGTATCCTTACCAGGTTGACCTCCTATAAGATGCCCATAATTAATAAGATTTTTAACAGTAGGATCCAGAACTCTATATATTAAAATTTGAAATTCAATAACAAGAGAAGGAACAAGGATGGAATCTATAAGTACTGCAATGAAGAGGGTTGAAGCTTAAGAAATATTTCAAGATTTAGAAGCAAGGAAGATCTCTATCGATACCTCACTCAGAATGGTAAGCATGTGACATATACTTAATCACATACTATACTGGGTTTATTCCTTCCAACGATAGAAGGTACCAAAATTTAATTCTTAAAAGCTATACTCTGCGATGAGAAGAAAGCCTTCAAAAACAATGAAATAAAGTTGATAGATATACCAAACTACCCAGAGATTTCAGTCACTAATCTCTAAAAGGATGCGATGAAAGATGAAGAGTTGGTAGTATATCTTCCTACAAGAAACAACTCTCTAACAAACTTCCAGAAAGGAGCTTCTTCTTTGGAGTTCTTGGCACTTTAAGAGAGAGTTATCTAAGAGAGATCATTGAAGAAGCTCACAAAAAACGCTACTCTATTTCTCCTAAAGATCAAAAGAAGCAAGGCATACTAATAAACGAGACCTGGCTCGCAGACCTTAAGAAGCATCCAATCCTCTCTAGTAAGCTTTGATACATAACTTTGTAGGGAAACCCGGAACTAGTATATTCCTAATGAAAGAGCATGCGAAGGTTCACAGAGAGAGAAAGTCATAGACTATTTATGAAGTGAGCAAAAGACTTTAAAAGATGTCTAAAAGCCAGAAGAAATGAACATAGATGCAGGAGCTGGCACAAAGAGAAGAAATATGGGTCCAAGCAAGCCATAAGAAGAGGAGAAGAAAGAGAAGCCAAACCCCTTTATGGGCCAATTTAATATGTGAATATATTCATTCGTTTAAATCTAAAACTTATTTATAAACATTCATTCTTCCCTCTCTCGCACAAACTGTTGTCTTATCAACACTCACTCTCTTACAGCTGCTTTGAATCAAGTATACTGTATCGATAGCCAAGTCATGCATAAGATGATACAGCAGCAGCTTCTTGTAGTGAGTCTTGATTTAACTCCAGTAGAATTCTATTCCATTAAATTAAGGACTATAAGGAACGTTATAAACAGGAGTTAAATTTAGGTCTTCATAAGCTTTCTTAGACTCCTTAGTCTTATGAACTGAAAGGTTATCAACAAACAGGATGATCTCTTGGTTGCTATACTTCTCTCTGAGCTTATGTAGGAACTCTATATACTACTCTCGCTTAATAGAGCGAGGGTGAATAACATAACTCTCTAAGCCTGAATCTTCACTTATACCAGCTAAAATTGCATGGATGACTACCTTCACTTTTGAATAATAAACTTCTATATTATCATACTTCTTATACCAAGACTTATTAATAAAGGTGTTGAATGTAAACACTGCTTCATCAGCGTGTATGAACTTGATGTTATTAGTAATAGCTCTCTGCATTTAATCATATATATAGTTTAAATTATTACTATAAAATGGCACTGTAAAATCAATCACTCTCTTCACTCTATTGACAGTCTTGAAAGTAATACCATTTCTTCTATAAATGTTGGCTATAGTCTAAGGAGAGATGCGCATATCAGGAAACTTGCGATGAAACATTATAGCTCGCTAGTCTAGAGGAAAGTGTGCCCAATACTTTAAAGTCTTAGAGTAACAGAGGTAGTAAATATGGTGCTGTGAGAACTTTTATTTTCTAGCAGGATGCTTTCAAGTACCAGAATTAAAATGCTAAACAGCTAACATGCGTGATACCTAACAGTAGAGGCACTCTTGTGTAAGAGCTTTGCTATAGCTGCATAATTCAATACTGGTTTGACTTAATCTATATTAATACTCGTACCATACCTAAGCTTAAGCAAAAAATCTAAATATTACTCATCATAAATAGACCCTAAATTTCGCTAATTTCTATTTCTCATTTTGCAAATTGGCCTAATTTCTCTACTAACCCCAATAAGACCCCAACTATACCCTACAAATCAAAGCACTCATAAACCTCACTAAGGGGTTTTGGGGTTTTGATTATCTCACTGTAAATTCCACAATTCTAAAATGTCGAAGTAAAGGAGTTAAAAAACAGAGTTATGTTCATAATTAAAACGATAAGACAGAAGTGTGACAAACAAAAAATAATCGTAATGGATGACTTCAACTTTCACATTAAAGAATTCAGCAAACGTCTGAGAAAAGTAGGATTAGAGAATCATTATTATAGAAGGAGTGGAGACTCATAATAAAGGCAATTAACTATATTAAATATTCTCCAACACAGAAACAGTGAAGTGGGAATTAGAATAGCTTAAACTGACATATCATAAATTACTGCAAGTCAAACTCCAAGATAATGATATGAAGATGACTGATAGGAAGAAAACGATTAGAATAACTGAAATTAGGAAACAATATAGGAAAAACTTTTATTGAGGAAGGCAGAGAACTAGGAATGGAAGACTTGGAACGGCTGATGAAACAACCCTGTAAAATAATGCAAAACATGGAACTTGTACCAATAACCACCCTAATGGGTTCTTAGGAATAGCATAACAATCGACAACGGTATTTATTAGGATAAGAAAGAGAAATGGTAAGAAGTGATTAGAGATATGGATTGTTGCTGAGAAAGGAACGACTTAAAAGGTTTCTACTACTTGGTCAAGAGACTCACGAAGAACTAAAAGTAATCATAACCAATATAAGGACTCTAAATTAATGGTGAAGAGTTCAGCCAGGAAAACAAACATAAAAAATGATAGTAGATTACAACAATAAACTTTTCTGAGATGACAGAAGCCAAACCAAGTCGGAACAAAGTAAAAAATTAGGAGACGTAGAGATGAAGGATAAATTAATTAGCAAAAATTTCTGTAAGGAAGAGGATGTGGAAAAACCATTGCAGAGTGTAGCTTTAATAAAGCCATAGGTTAAGATGGCTTCGACGGAAAATGCTGTCAAAAGCTGGACATCTCAAGAAAGTGGTTAATGCAAAGCTAACAGAATGGATAAATAATGAGGTGTTCCCAGAATACATAAAAGAAGGGAGACTAATACTCCTAATCCAGAATTAAGGAGAAGGAGAACAATACCCCTAAATTAGCATTCCAAGGCCTATTATGGTAAACTCTCACCTAAGCAAAATAATCGAAAAAGTTATAGTAAATAAAATATAGGAGCAAAAACTGGGTTACTAACGACGGGCAACTATCAAAAAGCGTTCAAGGAAAGCAAGAGCAATCATCTGAACCTAGCAAGATTATTCAATCACATTAAAGACTCTAGAAGGAAGAACAAAAGTATTGAGTTGTACCTCTTTATGGATCTTCAAAAGGCTTACGACTCAGTTTGGAAAGACAAACTCTTACAAATTCCCAAGCAAAAGATAAAGACTGAGCAAGACAAAAAGATAGTAAAATTAATAGGAGAGTTGTATCAGGGCAACAAAATAGTCTATGAAGGAGAAGAAATTAAATATGAGAAAGGTGTAACTTAGGGTAGTAGACTATCATGGATGCTATTTAATATATTCCTACAAGATGCTATCTTCTCACAGAAAGAGCTCAGAGCTTTAATATAGTAAGGAAACTTCTCGCATTAGCATGACATTCTCATCAATGTTAAAAGCTAATAACAGAGGCGAGAATACAAGAGAGTTTAAAGGAAATAGAACAATCAAAGAACCTGAAATTTTATAAAAAAAGACACTTTTCTTGAGTGACTCAAAGGAAATCAAAGAATGTAAAGAAATAAATAGTATAAAAAGAATGGAATAAATAAAGTGAGCATTTGTTTGGAAAAAAGTCGTTGCAAAAAAATACATGGGATGTGATAACGAAATAAACTTATTTCTACTAGAACTTGACAAAGTCTAAAATTGCGACAATCTGTAACTCAATAATGGTTTCTAGATTAGGTCACTCCTAATTTAAAATACACTCTTCTAGTAGCCACTGTGTACATCATATTATAGGAAATAGAAAAATTAGAATAATAACTTAAAAGAATAGCATTTAAGACCCCTAAGAGATATTCCAAACAGAATACTTGGAAACGTTACTCAGCTTAAAGAAAGTGGAACCAAAAAGATAAGTAAGGAATAGGAATAACTTAGACCAATTCCTAAAACCCAAGGTAGTCTAAACCAAATCCAAGAAAGGAAAAGGAACTCGAGAAGAGAAAGAAGCTATCCTTGATTAATAACGTTATGGATACAATGGTTGCAATCAGCTAAGGTAGAACTATTGAGAGTTATGGGATGAGCCATTGCTTTTGCGTTTACAAAACTTTTGTAAACTCTGCCCACATGAGAAATTGTCATTTAATGAATGAAACAGGGGATCCAAAGAGATTGAATCAGACAATAAGGGAACACAGACTAATAGACCTAAAGTTTAGAATGCAAGTAGAAATCATAGCAAATATGGTCTGGTAGATGAATGAGTAACAGGTCTTGAAGCCAATTGGTACTTTAAAAAGATTGAGAAATTTTTCAAAGTAACCTACGCGAAGAAAAACTAGATCATAGCAGAAACTGATGCATAAATCCATGAATGAAAGATCTGAACATCTAAGAATGTGATCTATTGACCTTTGGGGTATTCTAGCAAAAATTAAAGGTAATCAATTAAATTTTGCTTTTATTCGTTCAATGTTATTAGTATGCATTTTAATTTTACCTTAAGTTATTGTCTATCTCTCTATATTTTAAATAGAATTTAATGAATATAATTATGGCAACATTTATTATCATTTGATTTATAATTCACATTTTCCCTTTAAATTAAATTTATTTATTTACTAAAATTAATATACCAAAAGCATGTTTTTTTTTTAAAAAAAACGATTCTCTCAATAAGAAATAAACATTAATATCACCCATCTATGCTCCCACTTGATAAATGACATATTAAACGAATGGTCAATCTCTATTTCTTGTCAAACCATGTATTCATCCTAGAGTTTGAAATATTCTTTTGCCTCATCTTATTCTCTGTGGCAAATTTCCCTCAATAATATATTCATGTTTCTATTTGTTAAACCACTTACAATCATAATAAATTACTGAAAATATTATAAGGCAAATAGATCTTAGTATAATAGTACTATAATTTTAATGCAATCATGATCATATATGCAAATTCTCATAGTTTCTGCTTTTGTAACTTTGTAGCTCTTCAAGTAAACGGATGTCTTTACCTTATAATTTATGGAATAATCTTAGACACTAGACTGTTGTGTTTGTAACTTACAAGTTGAAGATGATAGAATTACACTGAAAATAATCTCACATGCACTTGGAAAACTTCTGGATCTAATTATTTAAGATAAACAAATTGAGTATATTGGCTATAACAACTCATTATATTAATTAAAGAATGATTATATGAGTGGATGTTAGTGCTAGGGAGAGTCTTTATTATTAATTTACAAATGCTAATATTGTAATTATGGAATTTTGATACTGTACCTTTTAGAATATTTAAAAAAAATAATAATTATTTTTAAATTAAAAAGAATTTGTGAAAAATAATAAAACTCCAAAATTTAAAATCACTATAAT
Source organism: Oxytricha trifallax (assembly GCA_000711775.1). Lineage (NCBI taxonomy): Eukaryota > Ciliophora > Spirotrichea > Sporadotrichida > Oxytrichidae > Oxytricha > Oxytricha trifallax. The sequence continues at coordinate 10,059 of ARYC01015296.1, forward strand.
ATACAAACTCTGAACATTGACTCCAAGCATTTGCAGGCTTTGCGAAAGCATCATAATGTTGAAATTAACTTGACTAATTTCTAGCTGGTGAGGTCACACATATCTTCAACAATATAAACAGTTTAACATTTATTCTTTTTAATTGTTAATTGACTATAAATAATAATTAAATTAATTTATAAAATCTAACTGTACTTTTTGACAAACTATCATGTTGAGATTAAGCGTTCTTTACGTGTTTAAGAGACAAAAACAAAACCACTAGATGAATATGTGAAGCTGATAAAGAAAGAACAACTGCAGAGGAATACACATGAAACTATCAAAATCAAGTAATTAAGCCTGTTATTAAAATAATAACAGCAAAGCAGTTTATAGCTTCATTATTTAATTTAACAAAATTGATTTTAATCAAATTGTCCAGTTTCGATTCAACAATATAAAATGATTTTATACAAAGAGCAGATTTTAGAGGATTTACATCAATGCAGTTGTTGCAGAGATTTTGCATACTTCAACATTATTAATTGTTATGGCATAAGTCAGATTCATGTCTAAACCATCATATTATTTACTAATAATAATATTATTAAACATTAATTAGTAAATAAGCAACACATAAAGATATTTAATTATTCCTATTTTTAACAGTAGAATCTATAGAAGCTTGTTATTGAGTGGGCAGCTTACTCTTTTGAACTACTTGACTTAAGTTATGGTGTATGCTCTCTCTACTTTTCAGATCACTACCTATTCTTCAGTGATCATCTATAATCAGTGGAGACATCTAGCTGATGAAAGTGTCTTCCTTCATTGTAACAATGAGATTGTTGTGAAATTTAAACTGACAAGTACTCATGCTCAATCATCTAAACCATTATTTAGTGTATAAATTCTATTTGTGTACCAAACTGAATCAGTATAAAACTTACAGGCCATTACTCAACTTAGAAATTAAAAAGGCAAGTTGAGTTGAGGATGAATTCAGTCTCAGACATTCATAACTTTCAACACCTCCTAAAAATTTTAGAGGTTTTCAGACTTCAAACATCAGGTCTGGAAGATAGTAATCTATCTATATATAATTTAATGATTAAATATAAATTTAGTAAAAATATTGTTTAAAACCCACTCGAGGCAGATGCTATTATCTCTGCCCTGTTTTTAATTAACTTTTTTAAAAAACTTTTTTTTAATCACATTTTTTTTATCTCTACTTACTGAAAATCAAGAATCTCAAAAATCCATTTCATTATCATAGTTCCATAAGGATTTATCGCTAATCTTTTTTGCTTTTTTTGGGTGCCTTTTTTGGAATCCTTAGTTGAATTTTTTAGGGAAAAAATTTTTTTTTTGAATAAAAAGAACATTATTCTGAATCCTCCAAGAATATACCTAAATCTATAAAGAATTATACAAAGTTAATTAAGAATTTTTCAAAATACATGACTAAAAATTACCTGAAAATGATCAGAAAAAATTGTCGACGGACAATAACGATAATAACTGTCCCGCGACAAAATGATCAGAATGTTAGTAATATAGAGAGAAATTAATAAGAAATTAAATTAAAAATTAAATTCAATAAAAATGGTAGATCAATATAACTAACCTTCATTGAACAAGATCAGGCTTTAACAATAGAAAAATTTTAAAAGTTCTTAAAACTGATGATTAACAACTAAGAAAGGTAGTCTTGTGATTTAATAATAGTAGTAGCATTATTAATATAAATTTATTATGTATTTAAGGTATATTTATTTATAAAAAGTAACTATAATGATATAATTATAAAAATTGGATGAAATTAATCTAAGTTTGATTAATTTTCATGCTTAATCAAGTTTTATATACAAGTAATAGCTAGATATCTTCTCATACTATTCGTATTGCTCGCACATTGATTTATTATCATCTTATTGGTCTTGTCTGTTAGCATCTCGTCAATTTCTTTCAGAGTTCAGATGAGTAGCATCAATTCAAGCTGACAGAAGCTTCCAAGAATCACTTCATTTTCTTAAAAAATAGTTCAAAGACAAGTAACTTGAACGACTTGAAGTGTTCATCTTTGATACTATAATAGCTAGTATTATTCGATACTTGATGTTAATAGATAAGACTATTACGTTTGACCAGGAAGTCTTAAACTATTGAGCTCTTGCAGCTTGTCTACCTTGTAAAATATATATGGTTGAACTGGTAAACAGATTTCTCCTCTTTACATGATCATCACTACCTCTTCATCTGCGAATATACGATCATAACTTTCTAATATTTCCTTATTGATTACTATTACTATATAGATATTGGCATTTGTATAAAATTGTAATAAAAAATATAATGAAAATTCAAAATTAACTAATGAACAATCAAATACTACTCAAGTTAGCAGTAAATTTGAAGAATGTAAATAGTGAAAAAAAAAGCTATTAACATTTAACGAAGTATAAATTTCTCATCCTTCGTCAAATACCCAGATCATAATTCGCAATTGCAGGTCTTCGAGATAGCTCTAAATGAGATATTCAACTGTAAACAGCTATGCTTTTAGGCCAACACTTTTTTCTAGCTATATTCTCCCCTCCAATCTGATATAAAGAACACAGCAATAGCCTTAACTGATTCATATTTAGTTCAATAGGTTTAAATATAAACTAACTATAAAGAAAAATAAAATTATTTGACGAACAATGCTGATAAGCAATTAGTTCTTTTTCAACCAATAGGAATCTCATTCAAGTGAAAATTTCAAGCTAAGTGCTTTTTAAAATTTAATCGTATCAAAAGAGTCTTTGTATTCTATCAAAGCTGTTATTAAAATTAATATAATAGCTTCTCAATTCAAACTGCAGAATCATTTGCATAAAATAAACAATTCTCTATATAGTTTTGAATTTAATAATTATTTTAAGAGATATAGTTATTTAAGGTAAGAGACAACAATACTATTATAATAGTAATTGATTCTTTATCGTAGTTATACAAAATTGTCTCTTTTAATTGCTTGTAAATTAATGTTAAGTATGTATTTGTCCTAGCCATTTCTTCTCATTATTTTTCACTGCATCATATTGAGTATGCACTATAAATTACGATTTTAGAAAGAAACTCTTTACTCACTTGCAACTCTTTTCTAAGTTAATATTATTAGTACTTTATTCTGGCATATTCACAGAATTATAATAATTATTATTTATAGGTAATTCAGTAAATATTAGAAAGAGTATATTATTAATATTAAAAGCAAACTAATTTTACATTGCTCTTTTAAAATAATTCTCCTTTACTATAACTAAAACTCAATCTATTTCTTTTTGAATAAAGGATAATAAAATTGTTAAACACTTTATCAATTGATAATAATCCTCCAAATCTAGAAAATAATTTTTAATTAATGAAGTATTTTAGGTTTAACAATTTAAATCCTCAACTATTCAAAGTTATATTAAGAGAACTTAAATTATTATTTTCATTTATAATTATTTCCTCTTAATAAATTATTCCAAAAGTTTATGCGAAATGAAGTATTTGCTAATGCTGTATCTGGTAAATTTAATTTTAATTAATATTTTAGAATAAAAATGACTCAGTATTAAATGAAAATAACCTAAGGTTTGATAAACAAATTGAAATCTATCTTATTTATAATATTAAATTAGAACTGTAAGAAAAAGAACCTACCCGGCACGTCAACCTAAAGGAGGTTAGCCGGTAACTAGTTCTTAGGTACAAAAAACCATAGTTCTCTGACGAAGACACAAATGAATTTCTTAACACAAATGAAAGACTAAGAGATAAAAGAGTCTTATCATTAGATTAAGAAATAGGATTCGTCAAAAACGCAATCTCCACGTGTCCCGGATTCTCAAGAAAACGACTCAGACTCTGACATTAATATCTAATAAGACCTTAAACACGTGTCTAAAATTAGTACTAGATACCCCCCAATCTTACCAGAATCTGACCAGATTTCGGATCAGAATTAAGATGGTAACAGGGACCTAGACAACATTGATAGTATCATCAGACACTTACCTTAAGCTATAAAGAGAATCTCACCCTAATAAATAAACGATTAACTAGAAGTTGAGGATTAAGAATAAGTTAAAGAAACTTTACCAATTAACATTTCCTAAAGTACAAAAGTTTAAACCTCTCTCTTCACTTCTATCTACCAGGGAGAATTTTTTCTCACAAAATCAATTGCATTAATAAAAATTGAACCAATCCACTCGCGAAGAAGTTTAAAACTGGGCAAGTATTATGCACCCAGAAAAAGAGAATACTACTACACCCCATGGGGATCATACCTGTAAGAAGGACTTGAAATGAAAGTTTACGACCGTAAATTAACTAAACTAGAAAGATCTGAAACATTGCCAAAAAGCTCATATACTAAAATAGGACTTCATAGTAGACCTAAGTACATGCGTCATGATCAAATACGACTTTGAACCAGACCACCGACAAAAGGTTATTAAAAATAAGAAACACTAATTCCTATAATTATTTTTGTCATCCCTATTTGGATCCAAGTCAGTGATTCCTAGAGAAGTTATTCCAAGGTTACTAGTATAACCCAAGGACGAAATACTTCAAACAACTAAGAGTTCACAAACTAAGAAGGAACCAATGGCCCTCTACATCCAAACTATATTAGTAGCAGAGGTGCTCTTAGAACTATAGAAACAAATTGAGTGGTATTAATCTATTCTATAGTTCCTAAAAATGAAATTCACTGACCACAATAGTAGTAAAAATAACCCTAAAAAGAACAATAACAATATTATTATTAATTAAAAAGAATAAGTGGATCCAACTATCTAATAGAGACTTAACCTTATTATTAAATTAACAAATAATAACAATAATAATTATCACAAAGTCCACTCGACCACAAGTGCTAGACCGAAATGGAACATGACTCAATTTTTTACCAAAGAGGGTTTTAGCTCACCACAGTTATCACCAAGGTAATCATCTAAGAAATGTTCCATAGTTTCAACATAAAGCAACCTTGCCAACTAGTGTTCCATACAGTGACTGAGATAATAGATTAAGGGTTATACATAGGAGATCGTAGTGAACTAACAAGATTCATCAGGAGAATACTTGAAACCCACTACATTATTAGAGTTATTGAGCATAAGCCGACTCTCTACAGTTTGAACTAAGTTTGAGCTTAATGCAATTAAAAGGGCTCGTCCCTTACATATATTTAACATATATATTCATCCCGGGGGTCTTGAGCCCCCGATGAGGATTAATTATTATTATTATTATTATTATTATTATTATTATGTTATTTATTGTTTAATAAAATATAGTTTAATTAAAAGAAAAATTTATGAAGAATAAGTAAAAGTTAAAAGTAATAATGATATATTAATTAAATTATATTTATTTAGGATTTAGGATTTACATAAATGGTGCATTGAGAGATTAGTGAATGAATCAAATTACATTAACTTTTTTACAATGAATATCATGTTTAAATCCTAACTGTTGTAAATATAAACTTAATTTTTATATATTAATAAAATCTCTGAATAAAAAGAGACCTCTATGCCTGTACCCTATGGTGCGATAAAGTCAAATCAAAGATCTTAAGTGAGAGAGAAATAGAGTACAATAGGATAAATAACCATTAGTGAAGCTAGAGTACTCTTATGATTGGCTCAGGAATCAAGTGCTCCTTTAATTGAAATTCTCTAAAATTAAATAAAATTTTATTATATCAGAATATATTCAGACCTATCATTTTACTCAATAAGACATAGGAAAGAGTGCTAGGCTATAAAGGAAAGCATCACCTTATCAAAAGATAGCATCTTATGTAAAAAATGCTTCAATTATAGTACCCAGGAATTAGGGTAAAGGCGTTTTAAGTAATAAAACATAAGATCTTTTGGGAGATCTTGATGCTTGATTATACGCCTACCGAATTTGAAGTTTGAGTTGGACATTCAAAACCCCAAAACCCTTTCAGTAGTTTGATTGAGTTTTTGATTGATAAAAGTAGACTATTAGCGCATACTTTATTAGGGTTTTAATAGGGTTTATGTAGGGGTTTAATGTTTAAATATTAGTATTTTAAGTGAGTATAACAAGCGAGTTTTTATAAATATTTCACACAAACATAAGCTTAGAGTCATGAGGCAGTTCTCTGAATTTTATCTTTCTAATTTGATGTTTGATTGTTTCTATTGCTTGTTAATTCTCTTAGCTTGGCTTGATAATAGTTGAGTATGCAAGTTCTCTGAGACCTCCATTTATTTTATTTTTATCGAGATATTGTTTGATTCTCTGGTTAGAATCTCTCTCACCCCTGCAGCTAAAGTGTTCGTTTCTTGGCATGTCGCTCTCTATTATTATTACTGCTAGAGCCCAGATATCCCATTAAGTGTCTCCATCTCTCCAATCTTTTCTCTCTGGGAAATATCCAGGAGTGCCGTATACATTTCCTTATACAGAGGCTTGCACTCTTTGAGCTCTGTGATGTCAATAATATAAACTCTAAGAGGCTAAAAGTTCATCATGATGTTCTATGGCTTTAAGTCTCTATGAACATAACATAGCTTGTAAAGCTCTTCAATCCCTTCAACTATCTGCTATACTATCTAGCTAATTTATCTCTGACATCTATTGTCAGATAAGAATTCTCTGTAAGTCATTTCAAGTAAAGGAAGCCTGAAGGCTACATGATCTTTAAAGTAAAATAGCATCAAGCTAGAAGATATGCCTGCACTCATTTAACTTTGCCTTTTAAAGAGCATAATACTCATTAGCAAATTCCATTTGGAACTTGTCATCAGCAAGGAAGTAATTGAAAGGATATATCTTGTAAGCATATTAGTCTTCAGTAATGACTCTCCTCTCTATTTTATATTCAAGAGTGAGGTAGCTTTCTAGGCAAGAATCTAAGTCAATAAATTTTAATATAGGAATCTTCATTGCCTCTATCTTAACCATGATTTTATTGATCTCAGAGACTGGAAAGTTCTTGACTGCTTTCTTCATTTTGACTTACTTCTACACTTCAACTCTAAGAGACTCCACTGGGTTTCTTGATCTTCTTTTTTAGAGGAATCTATTCCCTGTAGGTTCATGAATAAAGACAAAACTTTGATTATGCTTTTTCTTCAAGTGCACTTTGAGGTCTCTAGTATGAGAAGATGGCTTCTCACCGAACTCACAGACATACTTCCCATCTTTCTTTTAATGCTTGAGATATAACCTTGGCATAT
>ARYC01015297.1:0-10031 GCA_000711775.1 Oxytricha trifallax
CTCCTAGAGAAACTAAACTTCATTTAGGAGTATTTTAATTTACTAAAATGTATAAAAGTCTCATAAAATATGTCAACTTACAGTCTTTTATGGTTATATAATTTTCTTACCTCTCAGCAAAGAATCTAACAGAGTGTCATATACTCTACTATTATAGTTTATCAAGGCATATTTTATCATTATTATAATAAAATATATTAGCAAACTAAAATGAGCGCTAACCTTTTGAAAAGAGCGGCATTACTTGGGTAAAGTCAATAAAAATTATCATTCCAGCAACCAAGAAAAGTAGACCAGAGACGCTTGTACTCAGTGGGAGCCTACTTATGACAACTTTGACCAGTCTAGCTTTGAGATTTAAATATAAGTTAGGTAGGAGGTTATAATAGAAGCTGTCTAAATTGAGGAGAAAGTTAAACAACCCTCCATAGAGCATTAATAAATACCAGCCAAAGTTTACTATTAATGCAAAGAATGCAATAAAGTTTTCCCTTACAAGTCAACTTATAAGAGACACTTGAGAGATATACATGACGATATGCCAAGGTTATATCTCAAGTATTAAAAGAAAGATGGGAAGTATGTCTGTGAGTTCTGTGAGAAGCCATATTCTCATACTAGAGACCTCAAAGTGCACTTAAAGAAAAAGCGTAATCCAAGTTTTGTCTTTATTCATGAACCTACAGGAAAAAGATTCCTATAAAAAAGAAGATCAAGAAATCCTGCCGAGTCTCTTAGAGTTAAGGTATAGAAGTAAGTCAAAATGAAGAAAGCAGTCAAGAACTTTCCTGTCTCTGAGATAAATAAAATCATGGTAAAAAATTGAGGCGATGATGATTCCAATCTTAAAAATTATTCATATAGATTTTTGTCTTTAAAGCTACCACACTCTTGAAGATGAAATAGAGAAGAGAGTCATTACTGATGACTAATATGCCTATAAAATATATCCATTCAATTACTTCCTTGCTGATAACAAGTTCTAAATGGAATTTGCTAATGAGTATTATACTCTATAACAGTCAAAGTTTATAGAGTGTAAGCATTTTATTTAGCTAAATGCTACACTACTTGGAAAAGATCATGTTGCATTTAGACTTCCTCTCCTTGAGATGACTTACAGAGAATTCTTATCTGACAATAGAAGCCAAAGAAAAATTGGCTAGATCGTGCAGCAAATAGTTGAGGGTATTGAAGAGCTTCACAAGCTTGGCTATGTTCATAGAGACTTAAAGCCAGAGAACATTATGATGGACTTTCAACCACTTAGAGTTTATATTATTGATTTCAACAGAGCTCAAAGAGCAAAAGACTCTGCATTAGGAAATGTTTCCAGTATTCATGGATATTTCCCAGAGAGAAAGGACTGGAGAGATGGAGACACTTAATGGGATATTTGGGCTCTAGCAGCACTAATAATAGAGAGCGACATGCCAAGAAACAATTACTTTAGCTGCAAGAGTGAGAAAGATTCTAAGTAAAGAATCAACAATATCTCGATAAAAATAAAATAAATGGAGGTCTCAGAGAGCTTGCATACTCTACTATTATCAAGCCAAGCAAAGAGATTAAATTAACAATAGAAACTATCTAAGAGAAACTGTGAAAGATAAAATTCAGAGAACTGCTACATGACTCTTAGCTTATGTTTGTGTGACATATATAAAAAAAACTTGCTAGTTAAACTCACTTAAATTACTAATATTTAAACATTAAACTCCTACATAAACCCTATTAAAACATGCACTAATAGTCTACTTTATCAATAAAAAAAAACTCAGTCAAACTACTGAAGGGGTTTTGGGGTTTTGATTGTATCCTTAGCAGAAGTCCATGAAATCTATGGATACCTTCTAATCAGAAAAAATGGACTAATGGTAAGCATAGTGGTATTTTTATATGAAGTTATTGACATATTATGAGACTTAGACATATCAAAGAATAGCATTTTTAGTAGAATTGCGATAAACTTCTGGCAAAGCTATCTCGCGAACCATTAATTTTTTTCTCAATGCTTTCTTGGATTTACCGAGGAAATTCATGATAAAGATGCTTAGTAGCTTGGATAGTGACGAAAGGGGGTTCTCATATCACCTACGACCTACGAGGACACTAAGCCTACGAGAACAGCATTTGAGACACATCAAATCTTCCCGGTCTAGAATTGTGGTCATACCTTGTCTTAATCGTCTTTATAATGGCGTATTCGTGATCAGCTCCCCATATTTAACAATAGTGTAGGGTCGAGACGTCTCGCAGAGCAGTTTTAATTTTTTCGAAAATGACAAAAAGTATGCGATTTGCTTGAGAACTTTCCAAACCCGTGTCAATTTTTAGTTTTTTATTGCAGAATTCTAAATAAATTTTGGATTTTAAAAAATTTATATAAAATTTTGAGCACTTTATTTTGGAAACGCCTTCATTTTATTTCTCAAGTTTATATAAATTATATAAAAATTCGATGTTTTTTACTGTAAACGGAGTAATTTCTTTATGAGTTTTTTATATTTGCTAATATGTGGATCTTCAAACCTTCTTTATAATAATATATTTATCTTCACTTCCTCCTCTATACACCCACACCAATCAAAACCCAAAACCATTTAATAGTTTGATTAAGTTTTTGATTGATAAAAGTAGACTATAAATGCATACTATATTAGGATTTTAATAGGGTTTATGTAGGGGTTTAATGATTAAATATAGTAATTTAAGTGAGCATATGCGAGGTTTGGGGTAAGGTTATGACAGTGAGTATATAGATATATTTTAAATTGCGATATGGTTGTAATGACTAAGGTGATCAACTCAAACCTATTCTAAATTACACGACTATAACAAGACTACTCCATAAATCTCGTGCAACTGTAAGGACTCACTGTCTGTAAGCATTGAATTTAAAGAGATAGCAACTTAATTTAGCCTAAAAGACCTCTTAAATTTAGCAGCATCATATCGATTATCTTAGTAATGATAATACTCTTAAATACTGGGCTCATTTCTCTCTAGCCAAGAGGGCTGTGATGTTTCATCGGCAATATCCTGAGCTTCACATCTCTACTTAATCGATAGCTAACATATATAAAAAGAACGGAATATCTTACAAGACAGTCAATCGCATTAAGAGAGTGATTGACTCTAATGTTCCATTTTAAAAGAATAATTTAAATTATATATTCGATTAAATGCAGAGGCCTTAAGAGCATAATATAAAATTCATACACGCTGATGAAGCTGTATTTACAGTCAATACATATATATCAAGGTCTTGGTACAAGAGGTATAGTAATATAGAAGTTTATGACTAAAAAGTTAAGGTATAAACTCATGCAATTCTTGGAGGAATAAGTGAAGATAGTGGCCTCGAAACTTATGTTATTCACCCTCGCTCTATAAAGACTGAATAATATATTAAGTTCTTACAATAAATCAGAGACAAATACGCTGACTAAGAGATTATTCTATTCGTTGATAACCTATCAGTACATAAAACTAAAGACTCAAGGAAGGAATATGAAAGGCTAAACATAACACCTGTATTTAATGTCCTTACAGCCCTTAGTTTAATGGAATTGAATTATATTGGGGTTATTGAAAGGCCACTACAAGAAACTTCTACTCTATCACTTAATGCACGACTTGAAGATAGATACAGTCGATTTTATTAAGAGCGCTGCTAAGAGAGTCAGCGATGAGAAAGCTAAAGTATGAGCAAGAGAAGGGAAATTTTGTGTATATAAATAAGTACTAGATTTAAACGAATGAATAAGTTCACATATTAAAATTGCCCGTAAAGGGATTTGGCTTCTCTTTCTTTTCTCCTCTTAAGGCTTGCTTGAGCCCATGTTTCTTCTCTTAGTGCCAGCCCCTGCATCTATATTCATATCGTCTGGCTTTTAGAAATCTTTGAAGAGTCTCTTACTCAATTCATGCTTACTTGAGACTTTCTCTCTCTTTTAATTTGCTGCGCTCTTTCATCAAGTATATAGCAGTACCAGGATTTCTAAAAAGTTAGAAGACTAAGCTTACTTGAGATGAAAGGATGCTTTTGAAGTTCCAACAGCCAGGTATCACTTATTTTAATACATTGCTTCTCTTTTCAGGAGAAATGCTGTAGCGTTTCTTATGAGCTTCTTAAATAACTTCATTTAAGTACTCAGGTTTCAAAGTTCCAATAACACCAAAGAAGAAGTTTCTCTCTGGCAACTTATTAGAGAGCTGTAGCTTTGATGGAAGGTAGAGAGCTACGTCCGGATCACTCAGAGCATCGTCATACAGGTTAGTCGCTGATATTTCAGGGTAGTTAGGTATCTTTATAATCCTAATTTCATTAGACTTAAAAGCTTTTTTGTCTTCACTCAGTAAGGCTTTTAAGAATGAGATTTTAGTTCCTTTCTAAGTCGGCAAGAACAATCCAACTATAATGGATTTATTAATCTTAGTTAAGAACTTACCTTGCTATACCAAATATCTATAGACGTCCTCTTTACTTCGAAATTTTCCTATTAAATCTTGAGATTAAATTCACTTCAATGCATCATTCATAGACTCCATTTTGCTTCCTCTTTCTAGAAATATTAATGAAATTTAAAATTATGGATATCCATTCTAAGTTTTATTAAAATCTTACTACTTAATAGGGAAGACCTACTGTAGGTCAACCTTGAAAAGATATGTGGAGAAGTATTGAAAAAAATTGCTCCAAGTTTCACAGATTGATTTCCATTTTTATCAAACTATCTCCATTAAATTGCTCCTAATAATGTTTAATTATTTTAGGAGGTCCTCCAAGCTAAGTTCAAACTTTATTAGGAGTTAAATTTTAAGGTTAAAACTTAATTAGGAGCATATTAAATTGAAAAATGTTTAATACCTTTACCTCCAAATTAAGTTCAAACTTGATTTGGAGGACCTCCTAGAGAAACAAAACTTCATTAGGAGTATTTTAATTTACTAAAATGTATAAAATTCTCATAAAATATGTCAACTTACAGTCTTTTATAGTTATTTAATTTCCTTACCTCTCAGCAAAGAATCTACCAGAGTGTCATATACTCTACTATAATAGTTTATCTCGGTAGATTTTATTATTATTATAATAAAATATATCTGAAAACTAAAATGAGCGCTAACATTTTGAGAAGAGCGGCATTACTTGGGTAAAGTCAATAAAAATTATCATTCTAGTAACCAAGAAAAGTAGAGACCAGAGACGCTTGTACTCAGTGGGAGCCTACTTATGACAACTTTGACCAGTCTAGCTTTGAGATTTAAATATATAGTTAAGTAGGAGGTTATCATAGAAGCTGTGTGCAAATTGAGGAGGAAGTTAAACAACCCGCCATAGAGCATTAATAAATACCAGCCAAAGTTGACTATTAATGCAAAGAATGCAATAATGTTTACCCTTACAAGTCAACTTATAAGAGACACTTGAGAGATATACACAACGATATGTCAAGGTTATATCTCAAGCATCAAAAGAAAGATGGGAATTATGTCTGTGAGTTCTGTGAGAAGCCATATTCTCATACTAGAGACCTCAAAGTGCACTTAAAGAAAAAAGCGTAATCAAAGTTTTGTCTTTATTTTTGAACCTCCAGGAAAAAGATTCCTATAAAAATGAAGATCGAGAAATCCTGCTGAGTCTCTTAGAGTTGAAGTCTAGAAGTAAGTTAAAATGAAGAAAGCAGTCAAGAACTTTCCTGTCTCTGAGATCAATAAATTATGGTTAAAATAGAGGCAATGAAGATTCCCATATTAAAAATTATTGACTTAAATTCTTGCCTAGAAAGCTGCATCACTCTTGAAGATAAAATAGAGAAGAGAGTCATTACTGATGACTAATATGCTTATAAGATATATCCATTCAATTAACTTCCTTGCTGATAACAAGTTCTAAATGGAATTTGCTAATGAGTATTATACTCTATAACAGTCAAAGTTTATAGAGTGTAAGCATTTTATTTAGCTAAATGCTACACTACTTGGAAAAGATCATGTTGCATTTAGACTTCCTCTCCTCGAGATGACTTACAGAGAATTTTTATCTGACAATAGATGCCAAAGATAAATTGGCTAGATCGTGCAGCAAATAGTTGAGGATATTGAAGAACTTCACAAGCTTGGCTATGTTCATAGAGACTTAAAGCCAGAGAACATTATGATGGACTTTCAACCACTTAGAGTTTATATTATTGATTTCAACAGAGCTCAAAGAGCAAAAGACTCTGCATTAGGAAATGTTTCCAGTATTCATGGATATTTCCCAGAGAGAAAGGACTGGAGAGATGGAGACACTTAATGGGATATTTGGGCTCTAGCAGCACTAATAATAGAGAGCGACATGCCAAGAAACAATTACTTTAGCTGCAAGAGTGAGAAAGATTCTAAGTAAAGAATCAACAATATCTCGATAAAAATAAAATAAATGGAGGTCTCAGAGAGCTTGCATACTCTACTATTATCAAGCCAAGCAAAGAGATTAAATTAACAATAGAAACTATCTAAGAGAAACTGTGAAAGATAAAATTCAGAGAACTGCTACATGACTCTTAGCTTATGTTTGTGTGACATATATAAAAAAAACTTGCTAGTTAAACTCACTTAAATTACTAATATTTAAACATTAAACTCCTACATAAACCCTATTAAAACATGCACTAATAGTCTACTTTATCAATAAAACTCAATCAAACAATTGAAGGAGTTTTAGGGTTTTGATTCATCTGTAGATCCTACCATTCTAATAACCCAATATCTTCTCTGAGTATATTCTTCTCTAGAAGGGCAGGGACAGATACCTTAATCACGGCGGTTACTTCACATATGATGAAGCTTAGACATATCAAACTAAGAATGGCATTTTTGGTAGAATTGCGATGAACTTCTTGCAAAGCTGTCTCGCGAAGCATTAAACATTTTCCAATTCTGACTTCGATTTACCGAGGAAATTCATGATAAAGATGCTTAGTAGCTTGGATAGTGACGAAAGGGGGTTCTCATATCACCTACGACCTACGAGGACACTAAGCCTACGAGAACAGCATTTGAGACACATCAAATCTTCCCGGTCTAGAATTGTGGTCATACCTTGTCTTAATCGTCTTTATAATGGCGTATTCGTGATCAGCTCCCCATATTTAACAATAGTGTAGGGTCGAGACGTCTCGCAGAGCAGTTTTAATTTTTTCGAAAATGACAAAAAGTATGCGATTTGCTTGAGAACTTTCCAAAACCCGGTTCAATTTTTAGTTTTTTATTGCAGAATTCTAAATAAATTTTGGATTTTAAAAAATTTATATAAAATTTTGAGCACTTTATTTTGGAAACGCCTTCATTTTATTTCTCAAGTTTATATAAATTATATAAAAATTCGATGTTTTTTACTGTAAACGGAGTAATTTCTTTATGAGTTTTTTATATTTGCTAATATGTGGATCTTCAAACCTTCTTTATAATAATATATTTATCTTCACTTCCTCCTCTATCACCGCACGACCCATAAACCCAAAACATTTCAGTAGTTTGATTGAGTTTTTGATTGATAAAAGTAGACTATTAATGCATACTATATTAGGATTTTTATAGGGTTTATGTTGGGGTTTAATGATTTAATATATGTAATTTAAGTTATTATATGCGAGGTTTGGGGTAAGTTTATGACAGTGAGTATATATATATATACTATTTAAATTGCGATATGGTTGTAATGACTAAGGTGATCAACTCAAACTTATTCTAAATTACACGACTATAACAAGACTATTCCATAAATCTCGTGCAACTGTGAGGACTCACTGTCTGTAAGCATTGAATTTAAAGAGATAGCAACTTAATTTAGCCTAAAAGACCTCTTAAATTTTAGCAGCATCATATCAATTATCTAATTAATGATAAGACTCTTAAATACTGGGCTCATTTCTCTCTATACTAGAGGGCTGTGATGTTTCATCGCCAATTTCCTGAGCTTCACATCTCTGCTTAATCTATTGCTAACATATATAAAAAGAATGGAATATCTTACTAGACAGTCAATCGCATTAAGAGAGTGATTGACTTCAATGTTCCATTTTATAAGACTAATTTAAATTATCTATTCGATTAAATGCAGAGGGCTTAAGAGCATAATATAAATTCATACACGCTGATGAAGCTGTATTTACATTCAATACCTTTATATCAAGGTCTTGGTACAAGAGGTATAGTAATATAGAAGTTTATGACTAAAAGGTTAAATTTAAACTCATGCTATTCTTGGAGGAATAAGTGAAGATAGTGGCCTCGAGACTTATGTTATTCACCCTCGTTCTATAAAGACTGAATAATATATTAAGTTCTTACAATAACTCAGAAACAAATACCCTGACTAAGAGATTATTCTGTTGTTGATAACTTATCAGTTCATAAAACTAAAGACTCAAGGAAGGAATATGAAAGGCTAAACATAACACCTGAATTTAATGTTCCTTACAGCCCTTAATTCAATGGAATTGAATTATATTGGGGGTTATTGAAAGGCCACTACAAGAAACTTCTGCTCTATCATATGATGCACGATCTGAAGATAGATACAGTAGATTTTATTAAGAGTGCTGCTAAAAGAGTCAGCGATGATAAAGCTAAAGTATGCGCAAGAGAAGTTAGATTTTGTGTTTATAAATAAGTTTTAGATTTAAACGAATGAATAAGATCACATATTATATTTGCCCGTAAAGGTATTTGGCTTCTCTTTCTTTTCTTCCTCTTAAGGCTTGCTTGGGCGTATGTTTCTTCTCTTAGTGCCAGCTCCTGCATCTATGTTCATCTCGTCTGGCTTTTATAAATCTATGAAGAGTCTCTTACTCAATTCATGCTTTACTTGAGACTTTCTCTCTCTGTTTAATTTGCTGCGCTCTTTCATCAAGTATATAGCAGTACCAGGTTTTTCTATAAAGTTAGAAGACTAAGCTTTCTTGAGATGAAAGGATGCTTTTGAAGTTCCTACCGCCAGGTGTCACTTATTTTAATACCTTGCTTCTCTTTTTTTTCAGGAGAGATGCTGTTGCGTTTCTTATGAGCTTCTTAAAAAACTTCATTTAAGTACTCAGGTTTCAGAGTTGCAAGAACACCAAAGAAGAAGTTTCCCTCTGGCAACTTATTAGAAAGCTGTAGCTTTGATGGAAGGTAGATAGCTACGTCTGGATCACTCATAGCATCGTCATATAGTTATGTCACTGATATTTCAGGGTAGTTAAGTATCTCTATCATCCTAATTTGATTAGACTTAAAAGCTTTTTTCTCTTCACTCAGAAAGGCTTTTAAGAATGAGATTTTAGTTCCTTCTAAGTTGGCAAGAACAATCCAACTATATTGGATTTATTAATCTTACTTAAGAACTTACCTTGCTATACAAAATATCTATAAAAGTCCTCTTTACTTTGAAATTTTCCTATTAAATCTTGAGATTTAATTCTCTTCATTGCATCATTCATAGATTTCACTTTGCTTCCTCTTTCTAGAAATGTTAATGAAATTTAAAATTATGGATATTCATTCTAAGTTTATTAAAATTTTACTAATAAATAGGAAGACCTACTGTAGGTCAACCTTGAAAAGATATGTGGAGAAGTATTGAAAAAAATTGCTCCAAGTTTCACAGAATGATTTCCATATTTATCAAACTTTCTGCATTAAATTGCTCCTAATAATGTTTAATTATTTTAGGAGGTCCTCCAAATTAAGTTCAAACATTATTAGGAGGACTTCCTAGAGAAACAAAACTTCTTAGAAGTATTTTAATTTACTAAAACGTATAAAAGTCTCATAAAATATGTCAACTTACAGTCTTTTATAGTTATTTAATTTCCTTACCTCTCAGCAAAGAATCTACCAGAGTGTCATATACTCTACTATTATAGTTTATCAAAGTAGATTTTATCATTATTATAATATAATATATTAGCAAACTAAAATGAGCGCTAACCTTTTGAAAAGAGCGGCATTACTTGGGTAAAGTCAATAAAAATTATCATTCCAGCAACCAAGAAAAG
>ARYC01015308.1:0-11260 GCA_000711775.1 Oxytricha trifallax
ACGATTTTGATTGAAATTTAATTTGATTATAATTAATTTTCCAAATTCAAATGTAATTCTACAATAATACACAATTGTTTAATATATTTTGATAAGCCTATATTACGAATTGAGATCCTGAACATTTGGAGTGATTTTTTAAAACTATGATATGCCTCATAGAGGAATGAATAGTCCTTTCCCTCATTATCCCCTACAAAAGACTAATTTTTTTATGTTGTTAAGGTAAATTAAAGTTATATATATATATTAAGCAAACGTTGAAAGGCTACCTTAGGCTATATAAAGTTGCAGGTAATATCTCCTTATATTCTTTTTAGCTTAACTGTGAAAAACTGATCGATTGATAAATTTAAGGAAAGGTAAAATGAGGTCGGGGAGCATGAGGAGCTGGAACAAGATCTAATTATTCTTTTTATTAATAATGTTTGCTTAATATTGGAAAACTATAGATTTAAAAATATTTTACATCAATAATCATTGGTAATTGCTATAATATTTTTTATAAACCTTAAGTTTAGCTATAATAAGTGAATTATAATGTTTTTAAGTAAATTCATAATATTAGGGACTTTATAGCAAATAAATTAGCAAGCCACTTAAAAATATTTTAAATATGTTAATTCTCTTAATTTTATCCAATCAGAAACACAAAAAAGTAAAAAAAGGAATAATCGTAGAGAGAAAGCATCAATAAAATAAAGAAATCGATACAAAGCTTAAAGATTTAAGCATTTTAATAATTCATATCATTTAATAAAGTAAGATTAATTTCAATTTAAGAGCGCATATGATATCCTAAAATTTATACAAATTAGTTCAATTCATTAATGAGCTAATTATATTTTAATGGTAGCATACATAGTAAGTTAGGGGGCTAGCCTGTTTTTGAGAGAAAAGCGAGGAAAATTAAATAATGACAATAAGAATATTGACGGAATACATTCGATTTGGAAAAATGAATTTTAATTTAATTAATTAATTATTATAATTATGGCAGTTTCAGATCCAAAGTGACTCAAAATTAAAATCTAAATAGATCCTAAGTTAGATCTAGCAATTTTAGTTGTACTTTGCTATTTGCTATATAGCTGATTCATCCTAGGAAGCAAGATAAGGTGGTTTTGAGCTAACTCCCAAAAATATTGAAAGAGGATTTTCTCTCTTGGGTGCTGAGATAAATTGATTTTAGCAATAACAACCACCTTCTAAATTTTAATGAGTCATTTTTATTTAGTATAAAGAATCCAGGGTTTGGAGACATTTTCCAAAAAGATAACTGAAGATAATTAAAGATTAATTTATTTTAATTTTTTTTCCCAAATCAAATATATTCCTGCTATAATATTTTGTCGAAATCATGAAAGTGCTTTAATTCAACTGAAAGCCTATTTTATAATTTAAATTAAAAAACTCTTGGTGTTATCATAACGATTTCATTAATATTTAAACTAAATATTAATTTTATTTAAAAAAAGTAGCATTCATTTCTTTCCATCAATAACATTAATTTAAATATGATTAGTAAATAAATGTTAAACTAATCACATGAGAATTTATGAATATAATCTTTATCAAATAATACTTACGACATTATTATAGGAATACATTCGAGTTTGAAAAATTAATTTAAGTTAAATAAATAATTAATTAAATTGTTGGCAGATATACTTGGCCAATTTGAACGATTTTAGGCTCATTCTATAGAGAATTCAAAATTAGCTGGATTTTATTATTAGCGGTACTATTTTATTGCATCCCTGGAGCGAGATAACTTGAGTTTAATGTGAGGGTATAATTTAATGAATTTAGTGGGGTTTAATTAAAGTCGAGTTATCTCGGTCCAGGGATACAATAAAATAGTACCGCCAATAATAAAGCCCAGCTAATTTTGAATTCTCTATCGAATGAGCCCAAGATCGTTCAAATTGGCCAACTTTAACTGTCAACAATTAAACTAATTATTTATTAGATTTAAATTAATTTCTCAAATTCTAATGTATTCTTACAATATTATATTTGAAAAAATTTTACTTCTCCTATCCAATTAACTATTTTGACTATTGTTTGATCTACTTAGGGATAAGCTTTAGTATAATTTACTAAGCTATATCCTTCATTTTATCTTTAATCTTATTCTGGATAGATACTTGTCTATTTTTTACTTTTAATATTTTACTCTTTTATTGATAGGTACAAACATTCCATTTAAAATAACTATCTCTTCAGTCTCTTTCTTTCAAAGTATGTGTTTAGGAGTTAGCTAAAATAGCATATTTTTGGTAAATATATTAACTAAATCAACTTTGTTACATTTCTTTTATTTATATTAATTTTATTATATTTTAGCTACTTCTACCGCATTTGACCTGTTTTGCGGTAGAGTACCTTAATTATATTAATTTCAGAAATATTTAATTATTAAGTTTTAAAATATAGATGAAATATAGTTTGTAGAAAAAGTAATTTGTAATATAATTATTATTAATTAAAAAATTATAAATTAAAATTGAAGCATTCAAAATATTTAATCTTGAAATAAAGTTGCTATTTAAAGCAACATTCAGAATTTATTCAAATTATTTATATTTATTCTTATACAAATTCTTTTTTCTACAAACAATATTTCATATATATTTTAAAAATTAATAATTAAATATTTTATGAAATTAATATAATTAAGGTACTCTTCCGCAAAACAGGTCAAATGCGGTAGAGTACCTAAAAATATAATAAAATTAATATAAATAAAAGAAATGTAACAAAGTTGATTTAGTTAATATATTTACCAAAAATATGCTATTTTAGCTAAGTGCATACAAGGTTGCAAATAAAATATCTCTAATTTATGCGATCTAATACAATATATTATTACAACTCGGCGAAGAGAGAGATCAAGGATTTTGTTTACAGGTTTTGAATGTGGGTATATCCTAAAATATAAAGGGCTCATAAATGCTTTCTCAAGCATTTATAACCTTAAGTACCACTTGTTTTGCTTATATTTAATCTTAAATATAGTGTTTTAAGAATTTTTAGTACAGTGGTATGCGAAAAAACGAGGTTTTGAACTAGCAGCATTGCATAAAGTTTAAGTACAAACCTTAATTTATTTTTAGCCTTTGTTACTACTTGGTATTAATTGACTATTTCATTTTATACTTGTCATCACATTTGGAGGAGTATAATAGGTAATTTTTAAGCAAATTGATTATCTGCTATGACTTTCTCTTAAACTTATCTCCAAGAATTAGATAACTTCGAAACAATCTTTAGGCTACAATCTTTTAGGCTACAATCTTTTAGGCAAATTACATTCAAAATTGTAAGCATCATTATTTCCACTATTTTAAATGCAATCTTAACTACCACGAATTCAGGGAGGTTTGACTCTGCTTTTATAAGCTTGTTTTCGATAATAATTATTCGTACCAGATACTCTAAGGGATTTTTAGTTTTCTTTTTTTATGGAAGACATCACTCATCAGTCTCAGGACTATAACCTCAAACTTTTGCCATGATGTTTTTCTAAAGTCAACTTTCAGATCCCTTGAATGATCAAATTATATTTCATTGTGACATAAATATTTTCCATCAATTCTATCATTCTTGAGATCGAGCTTGTTAGTTGGAATGCTACTTTAGAGTATGACAATTGAGATAATATTTATAAGTGAAGATTTTTTCGCATTATTCACAAAAATAATCAATATATTTTTCAAACTTCTCTTCCTCCTCTACTACCATTTTTATTAGTATTTGGCATTAATTTTCCTATCTTTGCTTTTCTATTTAAAAAATGAATAAATAGTCAAAGATTTATACCTTAGGTAAGAGAGTTTCGGGATCATTCTGGGTAAAGACAACGCATGTCTTATCTATCTTTCTTTTAATTCATGAAAGAAAATTTTTGCTTACTAATGCCAAACAGTGCCGCTTTTCTTTGAATGTGCCGCACATTTAATAAATATTGTAGGAATACATTCGAATTTGGAAAATGAATTAAAATTAAAATTAATTAATTATTAATTACCTTCAGTTATATTTTTGGAAAATTTCTCCAAACCATGACAATATTATACTCTCTGGATAGCGTATTAAAAATGAGACGGTGGTTGTTATTGCTATAATGAATTTATCTCATCACCCAAGCGAGAAAAACCCATTATACTGTTTTTGGGAGTTAGGTATAAATCAAAATATCTTGCTTTCTTGAATGATTAAAGAATATTACCAATAGTAAAGTCCAGCTTAAAATGCGGGATATACCGTAGAATTGATTTAGATTTGAATTTTGAGTCACTTTGAATTTGATAACTGCATGATTTTAATATTTAATTAATTTATTTTTTATTTATTTTCCCAAATCGAATGTATTCCTACAATAATATTAATAATATAAGTTGTTTAAATTCTACTTGTATTAATGGGTTTGAACAAATTAAAAAATCATGAAAAATAAAAGAGAATTGATCAATTAAAAAGATAATAAATAATTAAAAAAAGAATCTAAATATCTACACTTTCTTAATTAGTGGCTCTTTTTATCAATACAGTAGTAGAACAGAGATCTCGCAATGCAACAAATAAACAAGGAAAAGGAAGTAAAAATATGATAGAATAAACTATACAACTAGATATTGAAAGGTATTCTGATTATTTATAATAAAAATTTATTTCCAAAGTGCTATGGAGTAATATTGATGGACATTCATTTTAAAATGTATATTTTATATAAAATTTGTATTGTAGTTTATCCGTTTTATCATTAAAAACTCACCTAATTATATTTGTGAGGTAAGGTGATGCTCCTAATGAATGATGTTTTTTAAAAGCAAAATTATAAATTTTAGTATCATATTTTAATGCACCACTTAATTATTTATTATTAGGAGTAAATTTATTATAGAAAAAGTTTGATAAAAATGGAAATCATACTCTGAAAATTGGAACAAGTTTTTAATGTTAATCAGCATATCTTTTGTTAGTTGACCTACAGTAGGTTTTCCCTATATTTTAAATTTAGAATGGATATCTATAATTGTAAAATTCAATTATATTTAAAGAAAAAGGAAAAAAGATGCATTCTATGAATGATGAAATGAAAAGATTAAATTTCGAGAAAAAATAAGAAAATTGAAAAGTATAGAGGACTATATAGGTATTTGGTTTAGCAAGGTAAGTATTTCTCCTTAACTAACATTTATGCAATATTTGAATTGTTTTTGCAAACTTAGAAGATAATTAAAACCTCATTTTAAAAAGCTTGATACTGAATAGAAAAACTTCTAAATATGTTTGAAATCTGAATTACCCATAATTTTAAGTTCAAAAATCCATATATTAATGCGATTAGTGATCCAGATGTTAATTACTAACCTCCATCCAAGTTACAACTCGTTATAAGCTGCCAGAGAGAAGCTTTTGCGTTGGCGTTCTTTGAACTCTCAAGAATGAGTACTAAAATGAGTTGCTTAAGAAGCTCACAAGAAATGCTACACATCTCTCTTGTAGAAAAAGAAGCAAAAAGAATAATATAAAAATTAGTGAAACATTGCTATAATAACTGGATAATCTTTTCATCTCATGTAAGCTTAGACTTCTAACTTTATTTAAACACATTGCACTGGTATATATTTGATGAAAGTACGATTAAATTAAACAAATAGAGAGAGAAAGTTTCAAGTCCAGCGTGAACTAAGATGTGAAACCAAGCTTTATTGGATTGCTCTTTTAACAGCCCCAAATACAAATCAGCACCATTAAACTAAAGGATAGGAAACATAAATACAGGTTATATTTTTTCTTTGTCTTTAATTTAATGGACATATAACTTATAAAAAATCATGATGATATCTTAGTCAGCTTAAATATTTTTAGTTTCCCTAAAAAAACATGGAAAGTTTGGTTTTTTATTATTATTCTTTTTAATTTTCGTAAATTTTTAAATTATATAATCTTAATAATCTAAACATCTAATAAATCTAAAAAATTCGAAAATAAATACTGTGCATTATTCAATAAATATTGTGTCTAATTCTCTATTTATAAAATAACAGACCTTCATTATTGCAAATAACTTTATTAAATAAAAATTAATTTCCCTAACAATCATATGAAAAGATAATTTTCAGCAAATATTAAAAAAAATAGAAAGTAAATCAGTCTTATGGAATTTAATTAATACAATTTCGTTGATAAATGGGCAGCTTTATATAAAATCATTTCACTAATTATTATAAATATAAGCAACTAACTATTTTTGCATGCTTTTCTGAATGGAATTATTTGTTAGTCATACGACAATACTTTAGAATAATAAATAATTAAGCTTCTAATAATATCTATGATTCTGCAAATCGGAGAGACAATGCAGATTATATGAGAGGAGTGCTAGATATAAAAATTTTACAAAAATCTTCAGCAATCATATCTTATCCCTTTCTTTCTTTTCATGCAGTAACTGCATTTATCTAAGTATTAGAAATAATTAATAATCCATCTGACACTCAAAGATATTCATTCCATTTCGCTTTTTAAGACGATTTCTAAACTACTTTTAAATCAAGCTATCAAGGAACTTGAATTTAGGGTCGCTCTAAAGTATAAAAAACCTCAAAAATCCTAAATTAGATGTTTTAGTGATTTTATTTGTAGTATAGTTTGGGTTTTATTAGAGTTAGTAGAGAAAAAGCAGGATTTATAAGACCTTGATATGTATTTAATGAGTATTAACATAATTAAATCAAACAAATTTTATCTGCTTGTCTTTGTTATACCTCATGAATCCTGCTGTCTATATAGGGTTTTAGAAATCGTCCAAAAATTACCGAGGATAGGTAATTGCTCTTATTATTATCTTTTCTACAATCTCTCTTATTTATTAGAAACCCTTATTCTATTTTAAATGCTTCTCTGCTGATCTTATCAATTATTTTTCAAGCTTAATACCAATATCGCATTCTAATATTGTAGTAAAGCATTCGAATTGGGGAATTTAATTTAAATTAAATAAATAATTAATTAAATTATTGGCAGTGAAAGTTGACCATTATGAACGATCTTGGCCCCATTCGATAGAGATTCAAAATTAGCTGGACTTTATTATTGGCGGTACTATTTTATTGTATTCCTCAGGAAGATAACTTGAGTTTAATTAAACACCTCTAAATTTAATAAATTATGCCCTCACATTAAAGTGAAGTTATCTCGGTCCAGGGATGCAATAAAATATTTCATCCAATAATAAAGTCCAGCTAATATTATTAAATTAGAAAGTTAATTGCTAGGTGAGGTACCAATCTCACCTAGGGCTTTCTAATAAAGCTTTCTACTACACTATGGCCTACTGAGGGTAAGTAGGGGATTGCTGGGTGCAACGCATTAGGGGCCAGTCGGCGAGGTTCAATCTGCCAGCTATTCACTCTTCTAGTGAGCGTGGTCCTAAGTTTTCCCTGCATTAGATGATCAACTTGGCTTGATCTTAGTTTCCTAGGTAATAGGGAGCAGGATGAAGGCGATGCTCAGCCTTCAAAAGTGAGAAGAGTAAAACCATGGAAGCCGACGATAAGTCATTTTCTCCCACACCGAGTCAGAATATTGAAGCTACCACAGCGAAAGGATAGGGACTACATTCCCAGCAGCAGTGGGACCGGTAAGAGTTTTCACCTTACCTACTATTTTTGTGAAGCTCTCAAGCTTTGTTTTACTGGGTTATCTGGTCTAATATCTTGGTTAGGGGTGGATCAAAAATAGTAGAGTAGAAAGGTTTTTCGGAGTTTTTTGGACTTCTTGACTGCCACGTCACGGATTGCCACTTCAACTTACTCAGATACGTCTACGTCACGACTAAGATTGATGGTTTGATTTTAGTATTAAACAGTGATATGTTAAATTTAATTTGAGATACTCATTCACACATACAGTCCAGCTAATTTTGAATTCTCTATCGAATGAGCCCAAGATCGTTCAAATTGGCCAACTTTAACTGCCAATAATTTAATTAATTATTTTATTAATTTAAATTAATTTCCCAAATTCTAATGTATTCCTACAATATTATTGCTGCTACTGCCCAGACATCCCATTAAACAGATGCATTGGTTAATACTCTCTTGTTGGAAAGTATCTAGGAGCACAATTACCTTTGCAAGTGTTACTCTATCTTGCTTTGTGGCTCTATTGAATCAATGACTACAATTTCTAAAGTACAGAGGTTTTGCATAACATTTTCTGGTTTAAAATCTCTAAGAACATGGCCTAGTTCATGAAAGCTCTTTCACACCCTTCATCATCTCAGAGGGTATCTTGTTTAGTCATCAGGGTATCTGTTATGATACAGATAATCTCTCAGAGTCATTTCAAGTTTCTTTAGTCTAATTGAATGCTATAAAGACAAACCAAGAATAACTCCATCCAACTTAAGCAAATTATTACTAATTAATTTCTATACAGCTTTAAATATTAAATATTCAATTGCAAATTCATTCTGATGCTGCTAATTCTTAATGAAATAGCTTGAAGGATAGATCTTGCATGCAATATTCATCTATCACTTCTAGTTTTGCTTTGTTAAAGACTTCTATGTTTAAATAATTTTTCAATACAACTGGTAATTTCAATTGCATAAAAAAGCTGATATGTACATAGACGACTGCTGGTTTATTAGCAGGTTAGTTTATTGATTCATATCTATTATACCTCTTGAGCTTCTCTTACTGTTCTCTTTGAGATTCATTAGTATTTAATTTTCTCTTTGCTGGCATAAGTTATTAAGTCTCTTAATCTTAAATCAAAAACTCACTAAGGCAATCTTTCTGCATGTGCCTCTTAACTTTGGAAAAGTTTGTATATATCTTCATGTATGTAGTGTATTAATACCTACCATCGACTTTATCATGCTTCAATTATAAATTAGGCTTGCCTGAGTGTAACTCTTTTAATGACTCTATAAGCTAGGCTCAGTTGAGAATCAATATATTCAATAATGATTAGAATAATGGCTGATTTAACATCATAAATTTGTGTTAATTAAGTACATTTTAATGAAATTAATTAAAATTCTATACGTAACTAAATTTAAAAATTTAGTTGCGCACACTTTATATATAATCAATTCAAGAATCAAACTAGATACAATTATGAGTGATCTAGATAGAATTGAGATGTTCTATAAAATTTTCTATAGTACCCTTATATACTCTATATAATAATATATCAATGATTAAATAAAAATGATAGAATATATAATACAGTTTAAAGCATTCTATCTGTAATCTATATATTCAATAAGGAATTATTAATAATCTATATGTGTTTGAATCCTTAATCACATTATATAGTTTTTTAGCGTAACTAAATTTTAAAACTAGTTACGAATGTAAATTAAATTTAAAAAGTTTAAAATATTCTTAGTTATTATTAACATCAACTTGTGTGTAACTAAATTTTTTAATAATTTTGAATATATAGAATATATTTTAGCACTCTTTACACTCAACAGTTATTTTTTTTATTGAAGCTGTTCCTTTAACTCTTAATTATCTATAATTGCTGTCTAATCCCCACCTCTCCACTCTATCTCTTATTATTTATTTCAAATGAAAACACTGGTTTTAAATTCAAGTGCTCTAAGCTCTGCTTCCCTCACATATTTTGACGTCATTCGACTAATTAAGTGAAATCATGCATTTTTAAGTGATGGTCACGTGGTCATGGTCATGACCAAATTCAAGATCCGTCACAACATATATAACTTATAGTTTCTTGTTAAAACAATAGTTTGGCTATGATTAACCAGTTACTAAAGAAGCTGCTTTACGATTTAAGTTGACCACTATGCTTAAATTAAAATTAAATTTCTATTATATAGTTTTTTTAAGCTTACTCACAAGACCCATATTCTGAAAGAGCTAAAAATATGAAAGTCACACCTTGATTCTAGCTAAAAGCAGCCACAATTCTTTGTGATTTATCATTATAAATTTAATTATTACATTTTTCTTAATAATTTTTATTTTTATACTAACTTTGCAAAATTTTAGGTTGGTAATAGTACTATTTTTAGTCTTGAACTAGATTGGAATTTTTCCATTAAAAATCCACTTTATTAAAACTAGGGTACTAATTAAGTTTTGTTACTATTAAATTGATACCAATTAAATTAAACGGATTTAGTACCAGTACTATAAATTTAAACAAATTTAGTATTAATTTAATGGAACTAAATTGATAAAAATGGAGCTCCCACTCTGCAGTTTATTAAAGCCTTTGCAACCTTTCTTAACGTATCTTTAAAGACTTGACCTTATATAAGATGCCCATATTAATAGTATGATTTTAAATAAGTAGAATCCAGAAGTTTATCAATTAAAAAACTTGGAATTTATTTATAGAAAGAGAAACAAATATGAAATCACTTAGTGTTACAATTAAAAGGTTTGAGGCTCAAGAAATGATCTCAAGATTCAGAAGCAAGTAATATCTCTATCTATACCTTACTTAACATATTAAGAGTATCACGTATATTTAATCAATATATATAATTGGCTTATTTCTTCAAACGATGGAAGGGATAGAAATACCAAGCTACTCATAGATATAGAGAAATCTGCCACTAATCTCAATGAGGAAGCTATGAAATATGAAGAGTTGGTAGTTTAACATCCTGCTAAGAAAAAACTCTCAAATAAGCTTCTAGAGAGTAGTTTCCCTCTGGCGTTATTTATATTTTAGAAAAAAATCTCAGAAAGTTATAGTTGATAAGAAACGCTACTCCATTTCTTCAGAAGCTTAAAAGAGCAAGTAAAATTAATAAGGAGACCTAATTTGCGAAGCTTAAGAAGCATCTTTATCTTTATAGTAAGATTTGATTCATAACTTTGTAGAGAAATCGAGACTGGTATATTTTTAATGAAATAAATTCAAAAGTCATAGAGAGATAGTCTCAAATCATTCATTAATTCAACAAGAGACTTTATAAGGAAGTTTAATAGTATGACTAAATTAATATATATGCTAATGCTGGTACAAAGTGAAGAAAAATGGGCTCTAGTTTAGCATCAGAAGAAAAAAATATAGAGAATCCGAATCTTTTTAAGAATTAATTTAATAAGTGAAGTTATTCATTTAAATTTAAGACCTATTTTTAAACATTCCTTCTCTTGCTCAATCCGTTGTCTTATCTTTGCTCTTCTCTTACAGTAACTTTAAATCAAGTCAACTGTATAAATAGGTATATCATGATGAGGTTAATCACAAG
>ARYC01015317.1:0-16681 GCA_000711775.1 Oxytricha trifallax
ATATTTGGTATAGCAAGGTAAGTTCTTAAGTAAGATTAATAAATCCATTATAGTTGGTTTGTTCTTGCCGACTTAGGAGGGAACTAAAATCTCATTCTTAAAAGCCTTACTGAGTGAAGAGAAAAAAGCTTTTAAGTCTAATGAAATTAGGATGATAGATAGAGATTCCTAACTACCCTGAAATATCAGTAACAAATCTCTATGATGATTCTATAAGTGATCCAGATGTTGCTCTCTACATTCCATCAAAGCTGCAACTCTCTAATAAGTTGCCAGAGAGAAACTTCTTCTATTGTGTTCTTTCAACTCTGAAACCTGAGTACTTAAATGAAGTTATTTAAGAAGCTCATAAGAAACGCTACAGCATCTCTCCTGAAGAAAGAAGCAAGGTATTAAAATAAGTGATACCTGGCTGTAGGAACTTCAAAAGCATCCTTTCATCTAAAGTAAGCTTAGTCTTCTAACTTTTTAGAAAAACCTGGTACTGCTATATAATTGATGAAAGAGAGCAGCAAATTAAACAGAGAGAGAAAGTCTCAAGTAAAGCATGAATTGAGTAAGAGGCTCTTCAAAGATTTATAAAAGCCAGAAGAGATGAACATAGATGCAGGAGCTGGCACTAAGAGAAGAAAGATAGGCCCAAGCAAGCCTTAAGAGAAAGAAAAGAAAGAGAAGCCAAATCCGTTTACGGGCAAATTTATTATGTGAACTTATTCATTCATTTAAATCTAAAACTTATTTATATACACAAAATCTCCCTTCTCTTGCGCATAACTTTAGCTTTATCATCGCTGACTCTTTTAGCAGAACTCTTAATAAAATCGACTGTATCTATCTTCAAGTCGTGCATCAAGTGATATAGTAGAAGTTTCTTGTAGTGGCCTTTCAATAACCCCCAATATAATTAAAATCCATTGAAATGAGGACTGTAGGGAACATTAAATACAGGTGTTATGTTTAGCCTTTCATATTCCTTCCTTGAGTCTTTAGTTTGAGGGACAGATAAGTTATCTACAAACAAAATAATCTCTTAGTCCGCGTACTTATCTCTGAGTTATTACAAGAACTTAATATATTATTCAGTCTTTATAGAACGAGGGTGAATAACATAAGTTCGAAGCAACTATCTTCGCTTATTCCACCAAGAATTGCATGAGTTTAAACCTTAACCTTTTAATCATATAATTCAATGTAGCTATATCTTTTATACCAAGACCTTGATATGAAGGTATTAAACGTGAATACTGCCTCATCAGCGTGTATGAACTTAATATTATTAGTAATAGCCCTCTGAATTTAATCGAATATATATTTAAATTAGCCTTAAAAATGGAACATTAAAGTCAATCACTCTCTTAATGCGATTGACTGTCTTGTAAGATATCCCATTCTTTTTATATATGTTAGCTATCGACTAAACAGAGATATGAAGCTCAGGAAATTGGCGATGAAACATCACAGCTCTCTAGGCCAGAGAGAAATGAGCCCAGTATTTAAGACTCTTATCATTAATAAGATAATCGATATGATGCTACTAAAATTTTAAAGGTCTTTTAGGCTTAGAATTAAGATGCTATCACTTTAAATTCAATGCTAATAGACAGTGTGACCTAACAGTAGCAGGAGATTTATGGAGAAGTCATGCAATAGATGTGTAATTTAGAATAGGTCTGAGTTGATCACTATAATCATCACATCCATAACGCAACTTAAACAATAAATCTATATACTCACTGTCATAAACAGACCCCAAACCTCGCATATACATATCAAATTACTAATATTTAAACATTGAACCCCTACTTAAACCAGCCTACTTTAACAATCAAAAAACAATCAAACTACTGAAAGTGTTTTGGGGTTTTAAATGTTCTTGAAAAATATTAATCATTTTATAATAATTAACTAATTATTCCTTTTCATATTATCCTTTTTAATGGGTGAATTTGGCAGTTCATTAAAAGTAATTACTAAATCTTTTTATTTTTTATCATTTAAAATTATTATAAGCTATTATTCATATCTTTTTATAATTTTTTAATTATAAATTTTTCAGTCAAAACTAAACTTAATTCATTTGAACAAGTTATCATAAGAGAAGTTTCGGCTGAGAGTTATCATTATTTAAAACTAGATTTTATAACTTTTAAATTGCTCTGATTTTAATAAAATATAAATATATGATATTTACACTTATTAGCTAATTAATTTTGTGATGTTTGTTTGCATTAAAATATAATATGATATAGTGATAGATATTAAAGTCTCATTACTCAAGAATATTTTAAACAAGTTTTCATAAGTTTCTTTTGAGAATTTGATTAAATTATACTTTTTAATTTTAAAATTGTTTTATTAGAGAAAGATCAATTAGATCTAATTAATATTGTTAATAAAATTTGTCTATTTTAATCAATTAAAATAATCATTAAATTAGCAATAATAAACAATAAAAATGAAGTATTAAGATATTTGTCTGTTTTATATACAAATGTTATTTGGATAATTACTATTGCTATTGCTTTACTAAAAAACTATTAATTGAGTGCATCATTACAACAATAACAATATCAACAACAACATCATCTCTAAAATAAGTGAATTAATACAAAATGGAACTTAAACTCAGTTGTTGGCACGCTGATCGATCTTTGCAGGGGAAATACCTTACTCCACTGGGAATCCACTGATAAAGGCAGCACTTAGGCCTAGTTTGGTCCAAAGAGACTAGTCAAGACATGGGTAAAGATGACATGGGACAAGATCACCATGGTCGCCCTTTGAGAACCGCTTAGGTCCAAACAGCTAAAGTCACTCCCCTGTTGAAAGATACAAAATACATGAATTTTAAACAATATATTTATTACTACAACGAATAACTTAAACTAACTAATATTTATATAAGCCCAAAATAATAATAATAGTTGGTATAACAATAACAATAATAGCTATATATAAAATACTAGAGATCTTTATATTTCTAGTTTTTATATTCACCATGATTAATCATCATCAAAAACTATATTTTTAAATTTTACTCTTACTAAAATATTAATATATTTATATTTTAATTGTAACAATAATAACAATAATGCATTATTGTTGAATAAGAAAAATAACTATCTAAATAATTAATTAACAAAAAGTAAACACCAATAAATTGCTTAATAGTTAAATCTTGAATTTCATTCTGCTTTACATATTATTGTCTTTTACCAATCAGGAATATGTTTACATTTTATCTCTTCTAATTAAGTTTCATTAAAATATTCAGATTAATAGGTATTTAATAGGTTATATTGATCAAAGTTAATGAGCATTATAAACATAATGGTTAAAAATAAAACTTATAATTATTGATTTAACATGGCACTAAATAGATATTGAAAAAATGTTACTTATTCAGTTTAATTTTGGAAATAAATGTCTTCAATAATCCAATCTAATAGTTAAATTGAATATATAACACGTCATTACATTATTTTAATAAAATCCTATTTCCCTAAAAGTCTTTTTTAATTTATTCTGTTAATCTAAAGTTTGTTTATTATAGGGTTTGATTTTAGATGTTTTTATTATTGAATAAAAATAATGTAAAAATTAGTAAAAAAGAAAATCAAATGCAAAACCAGTTTAATCATTTAAGTGTCTTAATTATCGAGCAAATTTTAATGTACAATCTAATTATAGATATTTAATTTACTTTTATTCACATTCATTATTGTTACTTTGTAGATTCAGTTGCTGATTATTATTATTGCTATTAGTCTTCCATTATTTGTTCTCCCAACAATCTTTTCATTCGGCATGTCTCCTCAGTCTTACAATCTCCTATGCTTCTTTGTCATCAAAATCTTTCCGAGCTCCTCTTCTGTCTCCTGCGATTCTTCCATTCCTGGTCTCTTCACTGTAATTTGAATATCTGATCTATCTTTTTTTGTGGGTACCTCCAAGGCATCTGCCACCTTCGAGCTATCCTCTGAAGTCATCTCTGCCGCCTCTGCACCCTCCGCAGTCAGCCCTGCATCCTTTACTGTAGTTGGTATCGTCATCATCTCCCTCCTCATTAGCAAGCCCATTAACGAGACTCTCCTACCTCTTTGACTTACTCATCAGCTAGAGGCTGGTCTCCACATTGGTCTTCTCGGCATTTTTGTCAAACTAGTTTTGCAGAGGAAGTCACGAGAAGATCTTCGACTGAGAGGCGGCCAGGCCACTCGATTCTACATGTTTTTATCTACGGAGATGGGGTCTCCGACATAGACATCTATGCTGGGGGCCGAGATAAGTAGAGATCTTTATTTTGCTGACCACCCTATGGTATTGAGCGAGCGCTTTGAGGCATATTTCCTTAGTAATAGTAACGATGATGTTGAACAAATTAATCTTAAACTTGCAATCTCTCTCGCCTGTTGAGCTTTTCCTCTCTGCCGGTGAGCAGAGGAATCTTAAAGTAGTATGCCGTGCCCGCTGCACTCGTTTGCGTTTCAACCAATAGGATTCTCTTTTATTCTGGCATTTCAAAGCACTTATACGACTTTTTCACACCAAAGGAGGCAGGCTCAGATGTCAAGAGAGTAGAAGTTGATTAATCTTAAGGAAGCAGCGAATATTAGTCTTTCTATCGCTACTGCTCATTCAGTCCTTGTGTTAATACCAACAATCTCAGCGCAAATGGAGTTGCTTCATCATGCTCTTCCAGTACCCAATGCACCAAGGATTACTTGACATAAGCTAACACTAATCTTTCAGTTGCTTAAAGAGTCACAAGTATTGTCGGTCTTGCAAGAGATGATCACCTTATAATTGGGCTCTAAAAAGCCACTAATGCTCTATGGCAGCCATGTAATGTTAATGCTTGCAACGGTGTGATAATCGAAGGTAAATACGTCTATGTATCTACTCGTCTCTTCCACTACTTCTATGCCAGAGGGCTCTCCAATGGTAGTACTGGCCCATTGTTGTCACTAGTGGAAGTCATTAGTAGTGGTCATGTACTTCTTTTCATCCTGGATTAGATTACTGTTTAAGTAAGGTCGCCATTTAGAGCTGTGAGGTTTAATGTTCTGATTCAATATCGTTCATTGATTTAGCAGGGTTAATTTGTTTTAGTTAGATTA
Source organism: Oxytricha trifallax (assembly GCA_000711775.1). Classification (NCBI taxonomy): domain Eukaryota; phylum Ciliophora; class Spirotrichea; order Sporadotrichida; family Oxytrichidae; genus Oxytricha; species Oxytricha trifallax. The sequence goes on from ARYC01015317.1 coordinate 5,121, forward strand.
AGAGTATAAATTTTCAATATTAATTGTTTGTGTTTAATTGTAAACTTATTCAAATTATGTTAAAAATCTATCATTAATTGTGCTATTTATTGATTATTAAAGATTTAATATTACCTTTTGTCATCTTTTAATATCCTTTTTTCCATTTATCAATGGGGTCTATGTATATCGTCAATCAAATTAGCAAATAAATTAACAGAAAAGTTTAAGTAAAACATTTTATAGATTTAAATTATAAAATTAAATTACTAAATAGTAACCATAAAGATTGATTAATTTTGATTATATCTTAATATGTTTAATATTCCTCTTATATTTTGTTACAGTCTTACTTTTTTTCTAGCTTATGCCATAAAATTGTGGTTTACTCTTGGTAAAATTAAGTCATTTACTTTTTCAACAGTTTCCTTAGATCTAGACGCACTTCTTCTGCATATTATGATATCAATTCATGCACCGAAATCCTCTATCTCTAATATAGTTATAAATGTCTATTTGCTGATATGACCTATAAGGATAGATCCTTCAAAGAGGTCAGGGAAGTCTTTTCAATTAACAATAGAAGTGAGGTCATCGCATGTTACAAGCAAATGACAGATTGAAGAAGATAGCTAAAGACTTGAGTCAAGGAACTATACCTAGCAGTAGATGTTTCTTAAAAAATGATATGAACTAATTGTGGAAGAACTCCTTCATGTTAAAAAGGGTAATGCTACTTGATTTTGATGCAATCTTGAATAGCTCATACTTCAATAAACCCCACTATTCTGAGATGCCTTAAAAGATTAGCAATTCAAATATACAAATAATCTCGTAAAATGTGATAACTTACAGTTTGTTATGAAGATTCATATTAATTAAATTGTAGAGCATGAAACTGAATTTTGGTAAAGTCCCTTAAGTATTCATTAATTTCTATATTATTCCTAACTTTATAATAAAAATAAAATATTCTATATTTTATCTGATTTTTTTTAATTAATAACATGGATAAAATTTGTATCATGACTAATCTATTGTTCAATTTTAAATAAATTCATGCTAATAGCGATTATTTTATTAAGAACTTTTAGATTTCTATCATGTTCCTCATTATTTAGCAATTTATATTGAAACACACAAATAAATTGATTATATTATTTAAAAAATATCTCAATAATAAATCTCTAATTCATAAATACAAAATATTAAAGAAATAAATAACTTTCGTAGCGCATGATAATAGAAAACTGAGAGTTGATTTAATATGTTATAAGAAAATACTCGTATGATTTAAATCAAGGTAATATATATTGACAATATTTACTCATGTGTTAGAAGAAAACATAATGACTCATTGAAAAACAGCAATATTCAATCGCTATAAATAAACTGTAATATAGAGCAATTCATCATTCAGAATCTTGGAGTGTCTGATAGATGAACTTTAAATTTAGAAGTTTTTTTGTTAAGGCTATACATGTAAGTGTTTTCACTTTTAGGCTAAGTACAAAAATATTTTGAAGGATTATGATTATGATCTGAAGCTCTCATTAATTTCTATATATTAACAATATATAATAATATTTTTAACCCCGCCTAAATTATATGTTAATGGTTTATAAATGAATCTAAAGTTTCTTGCTTTACTCAGTTTTACCCAGACATTTTTCAACTATCAAGAATGTTTTTAACTCCAGATAAAACCTTCTTAATACCACAGATAAAATCTTAAAATTAGAAATGAAAAACTTCTTTTTTAAATGTAGGCTTCTATAATTTATTTTTAAAAAAATTGAATTCATTTATTTAAATTAAGACAATTAAATATTCAAGGGATCCTTAATCAACAAAAATAAAAGGATTTAATATTAATAAAACAGTATATGAGATAAATTAATTTGGAGCAGTCTCTTCAAATATTTGAGAAGAGTTTCTGTTCATTGAACAATGAAATTAATTAATTATTGCATTGGAAATCTATAACCACTAATCATGTCCCTTGAATAATATACAATTAAGGCTTTGGAGGTATTGAACTTTAAGAACTATAATTAATTTTATTTAGAGAATTAGGTATATTCTTATAGTTTTATTTATATAACTTTCTTTTAAATTTAATTCAGAGACTACAAACCATTTAATTAATAATACAACTATAAATGCTTTTGGATTCAGCTATATCTGATTGTTCTGTGATTTCAATTATCAAATATTAACATTTAAACATATCAAAATGGCTATAATATAAATTTATATATTTATATTTTCTTCATTATTCGAGTTTTTGTTGTAATGGAAGTTAAGTTACCTTGTAACTTCTTTTTATTATGGATTATAAATAATATTTATATTATAATTAAAATTAATTAAAATATTTTTGAAATCATGAATATTTTAAGAATCTTCTATTGACTCTAACAACAGCGAAAGGAAATTATCCAGAGAGTATTTATCTATATGGCTTTAAAAAGTTATGAAATTAGAAGTTTATTAATTTATAAAATATACTGAAGATTTTGATTTTTAAGTTTAAAATTTTATTACTAAGTATACCTTAATACATATTTGTTTTTAATAGTTAATTTAATATTAGTAATATGGTAATATAGCAAAGTAAATGAAGAAGAACTTCAATTTTTTCAATTATATTGCTTCTAATTTCTTTCAATTGACAAGCCTTAGAAGTCAAAGTATAAGCATAAATAGTGCATCATCAAATGGCACTTTTCAAAGGATAACTTTCCATAACTTTAAAAGCTTTTTGATAAAAAATAACAGAAATTCTAAATTAAGATCAAACTCAATTACTCTCTTAATCATATTTAACTTAACTAAATTACAAACCTAGGATATGTAAATCATAGTGAGGAGATCAAATAAGCATTCAGAAAATACCCTAAACACTCAAATTAGCATGTCTGTGAGTTTTGCAAATTGCCTGAGTGATGATAAAGCCTAAAAATAACATTAAATTAAGATTCAAGAAGTTGATGGTAATAATAATGATATCAAAGAGTAAATGTTATAAATTTTTATGAAAAGTAATTTGGAATATTCTATAGTAATTCTATTAAAGTAAATTGATTTATCATTCTCTCAATTTCACAAAGCTTTCCTGTTAAATTATTATTAAGATATACATATAGATATAAACTTAAAAACATAAATGTTCATTTTTTAATATTTCTCTTATATATTATTTTGCGTATTTAAATGAACATAAAGTTTTAAAATTAAAATAGTAATTGAATAAAATTATCAAAATGAAAGAATAATTATTTGAATTGATTAATTTTTATTGCGAAATAATACTATTAATGAATAATATTTTGATTAATAAATAAAGGCTAGTTATTGTATTAAAATTACTCCTATGCATATTAAATAGTTATTTCTTCTTTTAATCTTCATCATTTCATATTCATTCAATTATAATAATCTATAACAAGTATATGCTTGCACTTAAAACATGAAATTAGATCAAATGGAATTAGCATAAAATTATCTACCCAATATATATTGTAGAATAATCTAAATTTAAAACTAAAATTTCATTCTTTCTTTATGCATTTTTAAAGCACCAGACATTGTTGTTGCTGCAGCTTAAATAATATTATGATTCCAAGTATGTTTTCCAACTCTAGTCAAAATGAGTGATAAAAGTGAGAATGAGACTACTTAGGTGAAAGTTTGTCGTTAAGTTACCGTGGTTGTCCCGTGATTTCATTGTGATACAACTCATTGAATAAATAAAGAGGCATTTCTACAATTTAAATATCAGAAACAAACACAAATAGCTTAGAAAATATGAAGATTTTTAAAAGTACAGCTAGATGTAAACTGTTTATCGAGAATTAATGATTTTAAGCAAGTCAAAAGAGAGGAGTAGTCGATTCCAAATGATAGTCTAGGTTATCGGAAGGAACAATTTAACTTAGTTTAAAACTTCATGGTTTTTGTAAGTATATTATGTACGTTATTTAAATATAAGAATCATTAAAATACTTAAAGAACAAATATATTTACTTCATTATAGTATAAATCATTAATGTTATTAAATTATATTAATTAGTTGGTACTTTTAAACCTTTTAGTTGTAGTTTAGATGATACAAAACAATGATAGGTACATATCGCAAAGTGAGATAAGATAATAATGGATTTTATGGTGAATGGAATTTGAAAGCATGAGAGATAAAATTAGAAATAAGCTAAATGCTGAAGATAAAAACGAAAAACAATATGGAAACTTTTATAATTTTTAATTTTATTTACTAAAAATATTTTCTCCATTATTATGCTTATTATTATATATAAAAGAATAATTATCCTTTTTTAATAATTATGCCTAAAAATTGAATAAGAAGTGTATGTTAATAGATTGATAAAGTGAGTGATAATAATGGTGATTCTAATTTGAATAATAAAACTGCGAAAAAACTAAAATAATCTCCAAACATATTAGTAATAAAATCAAAAAGAAATAAACTTGTAATAAGATTAAACTAACGAAATAAATATTATTTTTCTATAAATCAAAACACCATATAAAAGAAGACATTTAGTACCATATCTTAACTAATAATAATGGAATTCTTTCAATAATAAAAATGTGGCATTCACTGATTCTTAAATATAACAATGACATTAACTGGAGTAGAATTGTATTAGTAATCAAGATATCTATTGCTGGTGAGAATAAATTAGTTGGTAGAAATATCTTAAGTTTCTTATTTCTAATATCACAGCTTAAAATACCACCCTAGTAAAATGATAAATTTATTCTCATGAAATATATTATGGATTTTGAATTAGATTTAAAAATGCTTTAATTATAAATTATTGGTTCAAGCAAGAAAAGTCTACTTTATGAATAAATAGAAATCTGTTGAGTATGCTTATTGATTTATATTGATGAAAACAAGATGAAAGATCTATGATGGAGAATATTATCAAACGCCAAGTTTCTGTAAATTAAACACTTCTTAAATTTTTAAATTAGCATTTATAGTCCAACAAGAGCATTTATCAGGATAAAAGCAGACTTAAACTAGAAAAACAACAAGGAGGTTGACTAATCCAAGCTGATGGCGATGTTTATGATTGCTATTATGCTTTTTCCATTTTCTCCACTGCCAATAAATATTTGAATAAACATTAATTTAATTGTTAAGATCTCAAATGTTTTAGCTTATTCATATAGACTTGTTATAAGTAGCTTGTTTTTAATAAGTTTGTGTTTACTTTAGAGCGATTGTAAGTGTATATGCTTGCATCTTTAAATAAGAATTGTTGATAGTGAGCAAAGCACATTAAATCTGAAATGTATTTTAAATGCTAAACAAGCTTTCAAAATCAATCTTGTTTGAATTTACTAACACTTATTTTTTAAAAAATAATTATGTTAATATATAAATAGTATCCATACATTAAGGCATTTAAATCACTTAGAATTATAGTATTATTAGTATAGCTTCAAGCAATTTGGCAATTAACAGTGTAATAAAAACGCCACAGATAGTTAAATTGACTTAAATTACAGTATTATATATTTATGCTCAAAAGAAGAAGAAATTGATATTCAATCAAGCGTCATTAAATTAATAAACTTTTCCATATTGATTTAAGATAGTTAAGAAATATTATTTATCATATAACTAAAGCTATACTAAGTCATATACTATAAAGAATATTTTTAAATTAATATGTTCTAATATAAATGAAAAATAATTAAATAATTTATTCATATTGACTGTCGAGAAAAAGTCATATCATCATTTGACGTTCCTATTATTGTTTCTATTTGAATATTTTTATATTCTTGAGGACTTACATTTCTTTCTTGCTTACCAATTACTCTAATTAATTGCAAACTTCAATTCTTTAAACTAATTTCGAACTTCTATCTAAATTACTTTTTTCTCCGCTTCATCTTGAATTATCTATAAATTATTTTATAAAATAAAATTAATAAAAACTAGCTTTCCCTTAAGAATGATTAATAAACTAATAAGTTATAGTTAGTAAATATAATGAAATTAATAAGCAATAGATATTATTGATATAATTAGGTAACAATTGGATATTTTTCCCATTAATTATTAGTCAATTGGTCTATGAGTCCTCATCTGGATATAATAATTTATTTTTAATAAATCAATTATTTACAATAGTAAAATTGAATTAATTTGGCGGTCTGGTGTTGCAGGCAATTTTAAGTAAAATCCAATTTTAATATCTCTAACTTCATTAATATATTTGCCCTGCTTAGAGCGCTAATAAACTAATTTCGACTCTGCTCATAAGATAAAGTGAAATTACATAAAGAAGCATTTAAATGTTCTACTTTAGCTATATTCTACTATTATATATATATATATATATATAAAATATGATTTAATACTATTATAATTTTTAAGCTTATTTAATAATAATATTAATTAAATATATATAAGGGTCAACGCCCTTTTATTTAGGATCTTTGACTCAAGACTTAATCAATTTGTTAGCTGTGAGTAGATGGTTTCTTTTTCTTTCTATTTTTTTCCTTTCCTCTTCTGTGGATTATGTGACTTTTAAAAGTAATCATCCTTTTAACTAGGTGGATGATAAAGATTATTTATTCCTCAATAGGAATCCCAATAATTAAAGAATTCAAAAGACTTTTCAGCATCCTAGTATGGTTTTTCTCTTTCTATAATTCAGTCTCTATAAACCTCCTGGATATTTACATAATCTTTAAATACTAGATCAATATTATAATCATTGTTGTTTCTAATCAACCATCTCAATAAACTAATCATCGTTTGGTATTTTATTTAACATTGATCAGCAAGAAAATAAATTTGAATGGCTCTTATTAACTATTGAAGACTGGGATATTAATTTCATACTCCAAATTCTGATTTAGTATATCCTCAGAATTTTAGATTATACTGATCTGTAAAGTATTAATATCAGTCATTACTATAAAAGTTGAAGAAACTGATATGTAGTTTTCAGTAACTTTTTCCAAGTCAGAGCTGAATATGGATTGGCATTCCTAGTTTGTGTATTCCATTTGCAAGCTACTCTGTGATTATTCAACTTATTTTATTTCCTCATTAATTTCTAGTACTAAGTTATTATTTTAAGATTTGTTTATGTTATCTCATAAGACTTCTTAAGCCAGTCTGGTAAGGTAAAAATTTTTGAAAATAAATTGAATGCAATATTTATCTACGATTTGAATTTATATATAGTTAGCTAGCAACAAGAGAAATTTTAATGAATATAGTGAAAGACTTTATACAAAAACTTTCACAGACTGTTAGTCAAAGCCAAACCCTATGACTTTACTAGAGATCTTACAAATTAGTTCTATTGTTTGATATAATTAATTTGTTCATTGTGGTGAGATTATTAAAGTTACATTAACTAAGGTGGGAATCCCAATTTATAATAAGAATTTGATAAATAAAAAAGAAATTAATTAGAAATAATCAAAAATGGAAAAATGTCAGAGCAGAAGATGCCGTGTCATTCAGCATTAATGTAAGTTACAAAATACATATCCAATTTTTTTATTTTACAGGGGTTGCACCTGGTAAGAGTGGTGGTGGGAACAGACAAACACTTCGCAGAGCAGATAAGAAAAATGGTGAAGGAGTATTTAAATATGCAAATGGTGATATCTTAAAAAGAACATGGAAAAACAATGAAACGTTTTTTAGATTTACACTTTGTATATTGGCTTATTGTTTTTCATTTATTATTGATCGAATTCTTATAATCATCTATTTTCCAAATTATATATCATGAATGTCTTTATTGTAGTTTATAAATTAAGGAAGTCCCCTTTTGAATGACTTAACAAATTAATATAGAGTAGATAAAACCCTTAGAGCATTTTGAGTATGTACATGGAGCTGGATGATCAATCCTTACTATTGCAGACAACTTCTTAAATTTTCATATTATTATTCCCTCCTAATTTAAGTCAGCTAAATTAATTCTTAATTTTAATAAAGAAAAGCGCCCAAATTTATCTGTTTTTTACCAATCTGTTAGTGATTGGCGGCCAACTATCTATTAATCTAGCACTCAGAAATTATGCAGGGAGATTAAGCCTTGTCATCACTCGCTGTTGACAACTTCCTAAACCTCTGCACATCTCTAGACAGGTGACCTTCCTGCTTTATCAACTTTTTCTGGGTAATGAATTAAGAACTAATTAAGATTTAATTAAGAATCTTAATTAAAACTTAACAATTTAAATTAAGAAAATTGCCCACGTTAATTAAGAAAAAGCGCAAATATAAATGAATATGCCTGCTCTATTTCGACGTCATTCGACGAATTAACATTTAAATCATGCATTTTCAAGTAATGATCACGTGGTCACCGTGGTCATGGTCATGGTCACCATGGTCACGGTCATGGTCACGAGGACCACGGAGGCAGTGACCACGTGACCACGTATCTGGTCATTTGATGGGTGGTCGTGGTCACTGCTCTATTTTGACGTCATTCGACGAATTAACAGTGAAATCATGCATTTTCAGGTGATGGTCACGTGTTCACCGTGGTCATGGTCACCATGGTCACGGTCATGGTCACGAGGACCACGGAGGCAGTGACCACGTGACCACGTATATGGTGAGTTGAGAGGTGGTCGTGGTCACTGCTCTATTTCGACGTCATTCGACCTATTAACAGTGAAATCATGCATTTTCAAGTGATGGTCACGTGGTCACCCTGGTCATGGTCACCATAGTCACGGTCATGGTCACGAGGACCACGGAGGCAGTGACCATGAGATCACGTATCTGGTGAGTTGAGGGTTGGTCGTGGTCACTGCTCTATTTCGACGTCATTCGACGAATTAACAGTGAAATCATGCATTTTCAAGTGATGGTCACGTGGTCACTGTTGTCATGGTCACCATGGTAACGGTCATGGTCACGAGAACCACGGAGGGAGTGACCACGTGACCACGTATCTGGTGAGTTGAGGGGTGGTCGTTGTCACTGCTCTATTTCGTCGTCATTCGACGAATTAACAGTGAAATCATGCATTTTCAAGTGATGGTCACGTGGTCACCCTGGTCACCGTGGTCATGGTCACCATGGTCAAGGTCATGGTAACGAGGAACACGGAGGCAGTGACCACCTGACCAGGTATCTGGTGAGTTGAGGGGTGGTCGTGGTCACTGCTCTATTTCGACGTCATTCGACGAATTAACAGTGAAATCATGCATTTTCAAGTTATGGTCACGTTGTCACAGTGGTCATGGTCACCATGGTCACGGTCATGGTCACGAGGACCACGGAGGGAGTGACCACGTGACAACGTATCTGATGAGTTGAGGGGTGGTCGTGGTCACTGCTCTATTTCTACGTCATTCGACGAATTAACAGTGAAATCATGCATTTTCAAGTGATGGTCACGTGGTCACCGTGGTCATGGTCATGGTCACGATGGTCACGGTCATGTCCACGAGGACAACGGAGGCAGTGACCACGTGACAACGTGACCACGTATCTGGTGTGTTGAGGGGTGGTCGTGGTCACTGCTCTATTTTGACGTCATTCGACGAATTAACAGTGAAATCATGCATTTTCAAGTGATGGTCACGTGGTCACCGTGGTCACCGTGGTCATGGTCATGGTTACCATTTTCACGGTCATGGTCACGAGGACCACGGAAGCAGTGACCACGTGACAACGAATCTGGTGAGTTGAGGGGTGGTCGTGGTCACTGCTCTATTTCGACGTCATTCGACGAATTAACAGTGAAATCATGCATTTTCAAGTGATGGTCACGTGGTCACTGTTGTCATGGTCACCATGGTAACGGTCATGGTCACGAGAACCACGGAGGGAGTGACCACGTGACCACGTATCTGGTGAGTTGAGGGGTGGTCGTTGTCACTGCTCTATTTCGTCGTCATTCGACGAATTAACAGTGAAATCATGCATTTTCAAGTGATGGTCACGTGGTCACCCTGGTCACCGTGGTCATGGTCAATGGTCACCATGGTCACGGTCATGGTCACGAGGACCACGGAGGCAGTGACCACGTTGGCCACGTATCTGGTGAGTTGAGGGGTGGTCGTAGTCACTACTTTATTTTGACGTCATTCGACGAATTAACAGTGAAATCAAGCATTTTCAAGTGATGGTCACGTGGTCACCGTGGTCATTGTCACCGTGGTCACGGTCATGGTCACGAGGACCACGGAGGCAGTGACCACGTGACCACGTATCTGGTGAGATGATGGGTGGTCGTGGTCACTGCTCTATTTTGACGTCATTCGACGAATTAACAGTGAAATCATGCATTTTCAAGTGATGGTCACGTGGTCACCGTGGTCATGGTCATGGTCACCATGGTCACGTTATTGGTCACGAGGACCACGGAGTCAGTGACCACGTGACCACGTATCTGGTGAGTTGAGGGGTGGTCGTGGTCACTGCTCTATTTCGACGTCATTCGACGAATTAACAGTGAAATCATGCATTTTCAAGTTATGGTCACGTTGTCACAGTGGTCATGGTCACCATGGTCACGGTCATGGTCACGAGGACCACGGAGGGAGTGACCACGTGACAACGTATCTGATGAGTTGAGGGGTGGTCGTGGTCACTGCTCTATTTCTACGTCATTCGACGAATTAACAGTGAAATCATGCATTTTCAAGTGATGGTCACGTGGTCACCGTGGTCACCGTGGTCATGGTCATGGTTACCATTTTCACGGTCATGGTCACGAGGACCACGGAAGCAGTGACCACGTGACAACGAATCTGGTGAGTTGAGGGGTGGTCGTGGTCACTGCTCTATTTCGACGTCATTCGACGAATTAACACTGAAATCATGCATTTTCAAGTGATGGACACGTGGTCACCGTGGTATTGGTCACCATGGTCACGGTCATGTCACGAGGACCACGGAGGCAGTACCACGTGACCACGTATCTGGTGAGTTGAGGGGTGGTCGTGGTCTCTGCTCTATTTTGACGTCATTCGACGAATTAACAGTGAAATCATGCATTTTCATGTGATGGTCACGTGGTCACCGTGGTCATGGTCACCATGGGCACGGTCATGGTCGGACCACGGAGGCAGTGACCACGAGACCACGTATCTGTTGAATTGAGGGGTGGTCGAGGTCACTGCTCTATTTTGACGTCATTCGACGAATTAACAGTGAAATCATGCATTTTCAAGTGATGTGTCACGTGGTCACCTTGGTCATGGTCATGGTCACCATGGTCAAAGTCATGGTCACGAAACCCACGGAGGCAGTGACCACGTGACCACGTATCTGGTGAGTTGAGGGGTGGTCGTGGTCACTGCTCTATTTCGACGTCATTCGACGAATTAACAGTGAAATCATGCATTTTCAAGTTATGGTCACGTTGTCACAGTGGTCATGGTCACCATGGTCACGGTCATGGTCACGAGGACCACGGAGGGAGTGACCACGTGACAACGTATCTGATGAGTTGAGGGGTGGTCGTGGTCACTGCTCTATTTCTACGTCATTCGACGAATTAACAGTGAAATCATGCATTTTCAAGTGATGGTCACGTGGTCAC
>ARYC01015332.1:0-10169 GCA_000711775.1 Oxytricha trifallax
ATCTCATTATCATATTAATTATTCATGTTTGTAAATGTAAGTTCTCCTCCAAAGTATATCCAGTAAAAATAATTTATAAAAAATTAAATATCATAGTTATCTAAATTGTATAAATTATCAATAATTCAGGATTTCACATCAGAAATTAAAATAAACTAATTTGAAAATCACTTTCATTTATTAGGGATTTGACACAATTCATAATTATTCAAAATGTTTTTAACTAAACAATTCCTTATGTACCATCATGACTTAACTATAAATCTTCAAATATGATTATTATTACTAAAATGAATATATTGTATATTAGCAGAATTTGTTTTCTATTTTCAAATAAGGTTATCTTGATTTATTTGTTTTTGTCATGAATTTTATTAAGTGTAATTGACATTCAGATTACATAACTTAATATGATTAAACAAAACATTAAATTTCTACAATTCATTAATGCTTCTTAATAATGATAAATCAATGTACTTAATTGCATCCACTTTAGTACATCTTTATTCTTTAAACTGAGATTTGATAGTACTTTTTTACCAATCCAGGTATAAATGTCTTTGTACCTAAACTAATTTGTATAGTCCAAGCCTTATAAAATAAATTAATTATCATCTAAAACATTAATGTCAAACTTGATCATGCCTTGGATGTTTTGAAGTAAATTACGTGTTTCCAGAGAATATTGTTTATAGTGATATAACTAGGCTATAGTAAGTGTTTTGGTTGCAATCTCCATTTATTTGACTGAGTTTTCTGACATTGGTATTATGAAATTGTGATTTAAAATCTGGAGTCGATATTCATTCTTCTATAATTAAGTATGAATATTTATAATATCAGCATATAGATCTAAATATAATCATATATGCATTTGTTTTGTTAAACTTATTGAATAAATGGAATGGAAAACAATTAAACTACTTTAAATAAGTACAACGAATCAATCAACAAGATTGAAAATTACTTCTGCTTTATTGAATTTAATCACTAATGTTACCATTTAAATGAATTCAATGATTCCTTTTATACGAATATATTATAGTTATCATTAAAAGATTATTCAAATTTTAATTTTATAATTCATATTAATTTACTTAAATTCTAGGAGCTATGCATTAATAATTTTAATTTACTTGTTCCACCACCATTTTTTTGTCATAATAATCAAAGAAATTTTGCATAAATATATTACGGTAAAATATTTGAAGCTATCATGTTTCTAATCTTACCTCCAGGTCTATTTATTTATCTTGAATTTAAATCAAATAATTTCGTAATTACCTCGTATTTAATCAACATCAATATTATTTTTGTTTGAAATTCTTAGCTTAATATGACTGCTATATTACATTAATCTTCAATCTCCAATGAGAATTCAATTGTGGAAGAGTTTACCAAAATAAAATTAAGTGAATTGAAGTGGAATATGCTTGAAAACATATAATTACTGATAATGAATTTCACAAAGACAAATGATTGATGAGCAAATAAAACAGTGAGGGATCATTGTTGCTGCTTAAGTGTTGTAAGATTAAACAACCTAGAAAAAACATTTTATCAAGTTATTGTTAAATTTAGAATTTTAATTGTCAAATGATATCAACAATATTTTTATGTTTTCAATAATTTGCAAAAGATGCGTGAGTGCAGTCTTCAATGAGTTGCATTCCCTTGAAGGATTTGTTTTATGACGTATATCTTAAGCTTTTAAAATTCAAACACTCGACAGATGTAGACGTAATTTGCATTATTTCTGTGAAAATTCTAGATATTCCTAATCTTTGTCACAGTCTCTATCAACTTTATTGTATATATAAATAATTTATGTTAAAGACAAGATGTAATATTTGTAAGCATCAAAAGCAAAAAGAATATTTTAGTAGTTTATTTGAGGTAATTCAGATAAACACATAATTTAATATATTAATAATTAATATTTCAGATATTGTTAAACATTGATCAATATAACTAGACTAAACAACAAATAATATAAGTGAAGAATATTAAGTATAAATATTAAATTTGTTTAAAAATAATAAAAAATAATCTCTATTAAACATATAGATTTTTATTTATAAGAAATTAGAATTGAAATTATAGTTAATTAATTATTTATATCCTGCATTCATTCACATAAAAATGGAATGAAATTGAAGTTGATAGATTTATTGATAATTAGAAATATAAACAAATTATAAACAGTAAATAGATTGACCGAATAAATGCAGTAGATAAGAATCAAATATGCATTTATAAATAAATAAAAAATAAAATTATTTGAAATAAATAAATGCATATTGAGAAGTTCTAAAATAAAATAATAATAAACTAGCAATATTCTTAATTCAGCAATACAGTATGAAGGAACATCTTTAAATTTTCGAGATATTAGATAATAACTTACCTTTTGTAGCTGCGAGTATCGATGTTAAATATTTTATCTTTGAACTTAACAGTTTTTACAAAGAGAACATAAACTTTTTATTTAATATAATAATAATTATAATGTGATCACATTGAGGTCTCTGGGGACCCCCGATCAATAATATGTTTAATATATTTAAGGGACAAGCCCTTTTATAAGTTCAAATGTTTTAGTTAATTTGGCATTAACTAATTCACAAAAAATTCTTAAATTTATTCTTCTCTGTCATCTTCTAGAGCCATTTCTTTTTCTTTCTGTTTTCCTTTCTCTGTCTTACTCTGACTTGGAAGGTGGGCTGTTAAATTATTGGAAGAGATAGACCAACGTTGAATTTTTCTTGTGAACTTTATTTTTTATCGTTGGTGAGAAGTACTCTCTCTCTTATTAGTTTCTTAATTACAGCTCTCCTTAGTAAATGGAGCTGAGTTAATTTAATAGCTGGATTTACCATTTTTCAAATCTTGGGTCCGCTTTATTCTTTTTGGAGTCAATGAGTCTTTGTAGTAGTTTATATCTTATTTCCTGTTGCATTATTTAGAACATATTACTTGAAGTAAGAACCTACTAGACTCTATCTGTTTCTAATAAAATGTCAGGTTTAATCGCTTAGTACATAAGTAAATAAATGCTGGTTATATCTTCTATTGAATCTTTGATAAGATTCTGAGCAGTTTCTGTTCTGTTGGGATATCTGATATCATTTTATTCCCTATGTAGTACCCCTATTCCGGATTGGTATTTAGTACCTATGGTACCACCTAGTTGAAATTTTTGGGTGATTCTTCGCATATCTTGGAGATCAAGAGGAGTGATTCCTCCAATATCTTTGTTAGGTAATCGGGAACTAAAGGTCTAGTTTGAGTCTCGTGAGTTATGGTTTCTTGAGATTTTGGGGAGTTGGATTTGTTGGAGTTAAAAAAGGGAGTTATACTGTTACTTCTAAGTTGTGAAATCATTTCTTAAAGAAGTGAAATGTTCACTCAAGTTAGTATTACCTTTGTATTCAGTTGTCTCCCTAGTATTAAGTATGGGATTTTGGTATAGGGGTCTCCGGGTTATGTGTTTAGAAGCTTTTTTCTTCTGGGACAGCTTGAGGTTTCTATAGTATCTTTACTCGCAAATTAGTTGTTCTCTTTCGAAGGCTAGGTAGGCTTCTTCCTCGTCTTGGTCTTCATCTGAGACCCAGTCGTCTTCTGATGAGAGGTTGAAGTTCTGTTTCTTTGTTTTAGCTAAGAAGTTTTAGGCAAAAGCATTTAAATCCATGCGTTGATTCTGAATTTGTTCATCGTCGATTAGGATTTGTTTGTTGTGGTGAGGTTGTGTTATCCTTTAACTCAGTTCTAGAGTTCGGTTTAGGTTATGGGTGTTTTGTTTGTTTAGTATTTAGTAGTACCTATCGTCCATATCCATTGATGAGTCTTAATAGGACTCAACTTATTTTCTGCTATAAAGATATAGACTTTTGCTGTCTTCGATGATCATATGTTCAGCAGAAGATTCGCTTTCGGTTGCCCAAGAGCGTTCCCTTTCCGAGTCCTTAGGGACTAGGTTGTGGAGAGAGTTCTAGATAGACCTGGTAAGGATTCGTTACATTTCACCCCCAGAGCAAGTTTATATCTAATTTATATAATATTAATAGAAATATTATTAAGCAATTTATTAAGTAAGATGACTAAATTATTGAAAAATATTAAATTTAAGATGAATTTATATATTATAAGTATGCAGTAAACTACTAATGTTCTAGGTGAGATGAAAGTAATTAAATCATACTAAGAATAAAAAAGGATAGCACATGTTTCAATCATTTAAGTGTTACCTCAATATAAAAGACAAATAGGATAAATTGTTGTAAAATTTAATTATATTAAATCTTAACAATTTCAAATAATCAACTTTCAGATAAAGCAATATATAAAGTAATTATGCTGTTGTTGTTTATAAAAACACTTACATAACAATTACTAATTTTTATTATGAAAATTCTTAAATTACAAACCCAGATTGAAAGTATACGCTTTATACGGTAGAAAATAGCCTTAAAACTAAATTATAGAATTTTATAAAATATCAATAATAATTAACAATTGAGTAAAATTTCTTTGTACTTTCTATTTTCACGTAAGATAAATTTCCAATAAAAATACAGAATAGATTAGAGTTATAATTGATAATACATACATAACTGTAGTTAAAATATTATATTGCGAAAATATTTGAAATAGCCAATGCTAAACTTCTTAATCCCATAAGTTAAATGAAAATATGGTAATCTAAGAAGCACTTTCAAGATAATATGAGGTTCTAATTCTATGATAGAAAGTATTTTATTAAATAGTTAGATTCAAAAATATAATAAAATATTATTTAAAAAAATAATATTGAATAATAAAATAAAAAACAAAAGTATTTATAAATAAAATAAAAATAATTATTAAATAATTTAAAGGAAAATGCCCAGAAATTGAAGTCAAAGTAGGTCAAGCAAATGGAGCAGTAAATAACACAATTTCATTATTTTTATTTTAATTAGTATTGTTAAAACACATTTGCATTGGGAAAATGTGAAAACAAATATATAACTGTGATCGTATCAAATATTAACTGCCTCTAATTTGATCAGCCTTCAAATCAAATTAAATCTATTACACTTTTAATTTTAGTTCAGTTAATAATAATTAATTAAAACCAAATCGTACAAATTGTACAATGTATAGTTTTAAAGATTAGTTTTTTTTAAAAGCATAATGTACAGAATGAATTTAGTTGATTAAGAGAGAAGCAATTATTATATAAGATTATTATTAATTATATACGCGAATAAAATGGTAGTACGTGTTGAATCATCATAATCTCTTAGACTTAACATTTTCTTCCTCCAGATAAGTGTTTTCTGCAGCGGTTGTCTAGTCTACCAACTAGTCTTTGTTCCCGTCCTCGATCAGTCGTTATTGGAAGTAGATGGCCAGCTCGAACTCATTGAGAGGGAACTTTTCATCCTGTCTCTGCATTGAGCTCGTGAACTTTGCCTTTATCATCCTTGCCTCGAATGACTTTTGGTCAAGCTCATTCATTCTGTCAAACGAGTGCTGGTTAGACCTTGCTATCACCTGGCACTTCTCAAATCTCACTATGGGGCTCTTGAACTTGAGATTTAATGGATACCCCTCACCTTCAAAGAATCACTTCAAGTCCTCTATATTCTCTGTGTCGTGATATAGGTCCCTCTTGATTTCGTCCATGATCACGATCTACGGTTGTGATATTGATATTCTAGGGTCCACGCAAAAGTTGCGATTAAGTAACATAAAGTCCTATAGCTCCTTAAATGTACTAGATATCCTTCCTTATGATTTTGGAGATGTTCTTGCGGTTTTTCAATATTCATATTTTAAGTCATTAATTATTAATTACATATTTACAAATCAACTAAATTTCATTCTGTACAATATGATTTAAAAAAAAACATATTTCTAAGAACTGAACATTGTAAGATTTGTACGATTTGGTTTTAATTAATTATTATTAACTGAACTAAAATTAAAAGTGTAATAGATCTAATTTGATTTAAAGGCTGATCAAATTAAAGGCAGTTAATATGTGATACGATCACAGTTATATATTTTTTTCACATTTTCCCAATGCAAATGTATTTTAACAATACTAATTAAAATAAAAATACTGAAAATTTCCCTTAAGCGAAAATAATATATATATTTAAAAAGACAAAATATTTAAAGTAATATATTTTACTAGAATAAATTAATGTACTCATATATGTTTAAAATGTGATTAATAATTTTAGTTTTAATTATTACTTATAGGTTACTTATTTTAAAACATGGTACTTTTAATATTTTAAGTTATCCTTTGTTGTTATATTTATACGAAAATCTGTTTTTAAATTTTGTACTTAGCTACATACCAATATAAGTTTAATAACAGAAAAAATAATAAAATAATTAAATCGCTTTATTTATTAAAATAACTCTTATATATAAAGTAACTCACTCTTAAAAATACTAAGCATTCATACTAAATGTAAGGTGCCTCTCGTGCCATGCCCACCATCTCCTCGCCCATTCTTCAGACAAAAATATTGTAGAATATGTTTCTCAGGTGCAACCATTTGTCTGATACCCCATCTCCTTCCTTCGCATTACTGTATCATCTTAGATAATTCTTGAATATCTTGCATTCGCATTGTCTTCCTGATTTTTGTTAATAAGGTAGTCGACAGTTGCTTTTTAGTCATACGAAGCATTGAAGCCTAATACATTGGCAGTTTTGGAAAGTCAATCAGGATTGCCAAAAATTCCTTATTTATGTGATGATTTCATTGTCATCTGCTGATAGCAGTCGCACCCCTATATCTAAAATTATTCAATAATTCTTACTCACTTATTAGGCATGAGGTACTACTCAATCTTTTCGCAAAAATTATAAGCAAACCCATTAATATAGGCAATTTCACTCCACTCATTGTCGTTTTGAAATTTAATTAGTAAAACTTTAATAACAATAAGGATTACATTATAGATTTCTGTTCTAAGTGGAGCTTCCTGAGTTTGGTGCTTCTGACTTAAACTGAAATTCATGAAAACAGGATGCAAACGCATACCTATCTCCATCTCCATGAATATAATTAAAATGTAAAACTTTAAGTTTACTAAAGTATACTTTATAGTCAATAAACTTTCAATTTAATAACAAATCATGCTTTTATATTAAAAAAAGAGAAATTTTAATATCATTTTGAGAATATTGATGAACTTACTTTAGCATTTTTAAGCCTAATCTCTAATTTTCTAAGTGTATTCATCATCTTTTCGGCCCGCAAAATGTTACTTAAGTCAAAATTTCTGTAAATTAATACCATTATTTAAGGTTTAATTTGTCAAATCTGCAGTATGCCTACCTATCCGCTACTTCCCCTCTAATAGTAGGCCCATCTGAGAATAATTTATCTTTTCTTAATTGATGTATGCTAAAAATGAGAGGATACTATTTCTGCTTCCACCACTTGCTACACTGAAATGCAATGGAAGAAGTTACTTTACATGAATATCCGACAAGCCGAATTGCTTAATGACTAAGCTATAGGATCCAGCTGGGCAAATTATAAAAGTTGAGAGAGATACCACTCCCATCCTTATGCTCGGCATTTCTTAAACATAGTAATTTGAGCTTTTATTAATTATTACTGATTAATTATTTAGATTAGTTTACAAATTATCTTTGGAGTTATGAAAATATACTGAGAAATTTGATAATTTTATATAAACATAATAAACATAGAAATAAGATTAAATTCTTTGCCAAAACAAGTAAATATTCGATAGACTATAATAAATAATTTACAATTTACTATTAAATAATTTTATGTCACTTTAAAACTATGAATAAATATAAATTAATAAAATTAAAGAAAAATAAAAATTTAAGAAATTAAGTAAAAAATATACTAAAAAAGAAATGGATATATTATGAATAAGAAATAGTATTAAGCAATAAAATGGAAAAAAAGGAATAAAAAAATATATAGATTTCGTAAAAAATATAAAATTATGAATAAAGGACAGATTGTATTATATATATATATATATATATATAGAAATATTTATGAGCAAATATGATATTAAATATGATAATAATTTTGGAATAAAACAAATGAGAAAAAATTAAAAGGGTATTGATAAAGAAAATAACAAATAAGAAAGATTTTCTGATTATTAAATTGAAATTTTAAAATAAAAATTAATATTTATCTGTGTTAAGAATATAATGATCGTTTAAGACCAAGTATATTAAGTAAAAAATAATGATTTAGTAAAATTACAATCTTATTAATTAGACTATAATTTACAAAAGATATATCCACTTTTTTCAAATCATGGCAAAATCTATAGATCACTACTTTAAACTAAATTTTTTGCTTTCATTTCATTCATCAACACTTACGAATATATATATCAACGATTTGGCTTATATTCTTTAAAATCTAATTAAGCCATTAACGGATTTGATCATTCGTCTAAAGTTTACAAATGATAAATTCCTTTTTAAAAATCTCGACAACATTCAGAGACCACTTAAAATACCATATCTTAAGCATTTCATCATTTATCAATATTTATTTTACTTCCTTTATTATTATTTTTATTTTCTTTGTTTTTCTTTTCTATCACACAAACAATATTATATTTTTTCATGATCTTTAAATGTAATTTATTTTTATATTTTAGCAGATTTTTTATTGATTAATACATCACCATCTATCATTTTAGAAATATAAATTATAGATTGATAGATAATAACTTAAGGTTATATTAATTTAATCAGAGTACTATAGTAATTTGCTTGAATTATCTCTTTGAAATGTAATTCATTACAAAATTATCTACTCATTTCTCCACTCTGTCTCTTTATTCACCTCTGTTGTTGAGTCTTCTCTCTAGCCATCTTAGCCATTCCCTCCTATCTCAGTTTGTACTTCCTATCCTTTATCTTCTTTTCCTTATAAGAGCTGGTCTGATCTTTGTTGAGCTTTGGTTGAGTTCCGGTTTGATAGCTTCTACTCCTCTGTCATCCTTTTAGTTGAAAAGATAGCCTTCCAAATCTGCTTCATCACCTTCTATGTCACTGAACCTTCCATCACAGTCAATGTTCGTCTGTTCTATTTCCGATTTAGATCCGTTCTGCAGAACTAATTCGTACCAGATGTCTATTTGTGAGTTCTAATTTATCATCTCAGTTCCTTTCTTTTCATACCAAATTTTCCATAGGATTTCGTTTCTCTTCTCTGTTATCTCTTCCAGATCTTCCAAACTCTAATTTCATAAAGCCTATCTCAAGATTGAATATTAGATATTGTAGGAATACATTTGATTTGGGAAATTAAAGTAATAATAAATAATTAAAATAGTAGCAGTTTACTTTGTTGAAGCCTCCGCAATATGGTACTTGATGATAGATAATTTAAAATTAGCTGGACATTACTATTGGCGGTACCCCTATATCGCACCCATGGAGCGAGATAACTCGACTTTAATTTTGGGTGATTTGTTTAGTTGATTTTGATATCGAAATTAAAGTCAAGTTATTTCGCTTCAGGAATGCGATAGAGGGGTACCGCCAATAGTAAAGTCCAGCTTATTTTTATATTCTCTATCATCAAGTACAATATTGCCTAGGTTTCAACAAAGTTAACTGCCACTATTTTACTAATTTATTAATTTATTATTATTTTAATTTTCCAAATCAAATGTATTCCTACAATAATATCTCTGACAAATATCTAAAAGATTGATTCTCCTTGGAGCTCCTATACTAAGTGATTTACGATCAGAATGATCAACACTCCACAGTCAAAACCCCAAAACCCCTTAATGAGGTTTATAAGTGCTTTGATTTGTAGGGAATTTGTTAGGGGTTGGGGTTATTAATTAAATGCGAGACTAAAATTACAAGCTTTTGGGGTCTATTTATGATGAAGAGTATATAGATTTAGTGTTTAACTGCGTTATGGATGTGATATATACAGGAATATCTCAAACCAGTACTCAACTATAAGTCTATTGCACTGCCCTTAAAGCGTATTCCCTCAACTGTTCGTTCTCACTGCTTGAAAGTTGTATAATTAAAGCAATAATAGCTGAATTCTTAGCCTAAGAGGAAGTCTAAGTTTCTATAGAAGCATATTGACTTTCTTATTAATGAAAAACTTTGAAATATTGGGCTC
>ARYC01015337.1:0-10187 GCA_000711775.1 Oxytricha trifallax
ACTCAACTTGCCTAAATGCTTTTGTATGAGAGCCAAGCTTCCTATTGATTTCCTTGTGTCGTAGATTTCCAGAGTCTTAGTTCCTATCTAGATTTTCAGAATCACTCAGTTTTTGCAATTCTTTAAATTACTCTAGCAGCTTGTAGGAATAACTACTCCTTCCACAGCCTCTGTGTCTCTCCAGTAATTGCCATTGTCGAGCTTCCAGTTTACAGACCCAATGATTTTCTCCAGGCTTTGTATTCCTTTGTCATCCACGACTATTGGTGGTATAATCATAATTCCCAGTTTATTTTAATTGAATTGTACCTCCTCCATCTGCTTAGATATCGTTTCCATCGTCTCTTCTGAGATGTGATTTCCAGGGATGAGATCAAAATATTTCCAATCATAATTGATTTTTTTTCCAGTGATCATGTTGTTTCTATGACCAAAGGTCTCTTTCCCTCATTCCTCTTTGCCTTGCTTCTCTCCTATCTTCATACTTTTTAACCAGGGCTTTCTTCAGTCTACTCCTTGCGCTTGGGCAGCAAACGATGGTAATCATTCTTGTTACCTGAGTACTCCCCCCTTTCTTAGCGTAAATAATTTTGTCGAATCTTTGACAAGCAACTTCTGATAAGTCGATGATTCTTTTGAATTTCATCTGATCCCCCAGAACGCATACTGATCCATCTTCATGTTTGTCGAATTGGGTCCTTTGGCTCTTGGATTCATGTAGTTTCTCGCTCGGGTTTGATTTTCCAATATTTAGCCTGCTTTTAAAACCCATCTATTTGTTTAGCGGAACTTTGATATTCTCCTCATTTCTAATACCAAGTGATTCTTGGTCCCTGCTCCTATCTCTGTGATTGTACCTTACCTCCTACACTTTTCTCCAGAATTCCCTCTTCTTGTTGTCGTATCTCTACCTTCCGGTATTTCTCTCTTTTGAATTGCTCTTTTTCTCCTCCTCTTGATGCTTACTGAAATTTGATTTGTTCATCGGTATCCTCTTTACTTGTTAAAGATTTCTCTTTATTTTTAATTTATTATTTTATTATAATTCTCTGATTTCACTTCATTATAACTTTCCGGTTCTTTGATATTTTTGATATTCAATTTTTTAGTCAAATCTGAATTTGGGTAATCTAATCTACTTATTTCTCCTTTTTTTGACAAAAGCCACCTTAAATAGTTTTTTGATAGGCTGGTAGTATTCGCGTAGTTCAAGTTGCCTTATTCTTTAGTCCAGCCAAATCATGTTTGTGATTATTTCTATTTATTTGTGACCTTGTAAGTCAAATATTCTATTCTCTCTTATTGTTTTTGAGAATCTATTTGGTTCTCCTGCTGAGTTAATCAGTTCACAATTCTTCATATGATTCTAGTCTACCAATACCTTATGTAAACTACAGTAATGGCTCATGCCATAATTGATTATAGTTTTCCCCTAATTTATTGCCATCATGGTGTCCATAAAATTTTTAGTTTGGAATATTTTCTTTCTTTTTTATAGTTCATTTCCCTTCTCCTTGATCTCTTCACTTGCTTTTTTTGGTCTTATAAATAAATCTATATTCATATTTATTCTCTTCATGTTCTTTTGAACCAAGTCCCTTATTATTTCAGTGGTATTGGTCTCCTTAAACAAGGTTACATTCCTCAAAATTTTATTGGGAATATCCCTTGGTGTTCTAAAGGAGATTCTTTATAATTGTAATTCCATCTTTTCTATTTCCTCCAGTTTTACAAACCGAGCAGCCACTAACGGAGTGTATTTGTATATCATTAGTGATCTTATCTGTGCCATCATTAGTGTCGTTGACTGTACGGTTGTTAGAATTCGTTAATTTTTAGTAGAATTCTGTTTTCTTTTTAATTTCATTCCAAGTATTCTTTAGTAAGTTTTGAGTGTTCAAACATATGTTTAATCCCAGGTACTTAGCTTCTTGGACTTTGTTAATTCCCTCTCTTAGAATTTCATTTCTAATTTCCTTGAGTTCACTCAAAAATAATGTCTTTTTCGTGTTTAGCTTTTTTTCGTGTGATTTCTCTATTTCCCTAAAGCATTCTATCACTCTTCTAAACTATTATGGGTCTTTAACGTTCACAAGGATGTTATCTGCAAATGCAATTAGTTTGCCTTGTTTAATAAGAGATTTAAGTTCTTTTTAGGAGTATAACTCATCCTATAGATATATATATATATATATATATTGAACAACATGGGTGATAATCTGCTTCCTTGTGCTACTCCCTGTTCTATTCTTATCTCCTGTTTTTCAAAAGTAATTTTGTTATTTGAGTACAACATCTTAATGAGTTTGACTATTTCCGCGTCCTTCTGACAACCTATTCTTCCATTCAGAATTGAGATAAGTTTGTCTTTTCAGAATGAGTCATAAGCTTTTTAAAGGTCAATTATTAGGTATGCTTCTCTTAATTTGCTCCTTCTTCTGGATTGTTTGATGTGTTCGAGGAGTCTTATGAGATTTACATGGGTACTTTTACTTTCTTTGAATCCATTTTAGGAGTTTCCTGTTTGTAGCAGCCCACTCTTGTTTCGTTTATTTTGTTAATAATAACTTTTTCCACTATTTTTCCTTAGTGGGAATTCACTACAATTGGCCTTGTATTGTTGACTTCTGGGTATGAATTCTTTTGATCTTTGCTTAGAAGGATCAACCTTTCCTCTTTAATATATTGTGGGATCTATCCATCATTTAGCCATTAGGTTATTTTTTGGCATACTGTATGTCGTATTTTCTAAGACTTGTTTAAGATTTTCCCATTAAACCCATCAGGGCCTATTGCTTTATTTAAGTTACATTCTTGAATACTTAGTCAACATCCTTTTCCTCACAGAATCTCTCCGTTTCTTATTCGTCCAGCATAGTTACGTATTTCTTAGTTTACAACTATTCTTTGAGTTCTCTTTTGTCTATGAATAACTAATTGTAGAACTCTACGATTTTCCTTCTTGTATCATCCCCTGCCTCAACTCTTTCATCTTTAATCGTCAGTCCTTTAATTGGTTGTGAGTCTTTTTGACTCTTTGTTAGTATTTTCACCAGGTGGAAGAAACCTTTCAAATCATTTTAGTCCAAGCATTATTCTAAGTTGTTGATTGCTTCTCTCCATTTAATTTTCATTTCTTAAAATATGTTTGCCGAGCTTATTGCATTGTTCCTTAGAAACCATTCTAGTGGTTGTTTATACCAATTTTTTCCTTTTACTTGTTTTTCTATTTTTTCTTCAAAACACTTTTG
Source organism: Oxytricha trifallax (assembly GCA_000711775.1). Lineage (NCBI taxonomy): Eukaryota > Ciliophora > Spirotrichea > Sporadotrichida > Oxytrichidae > Oxytricha > Oxytricha trifallax. Next base: position 3,252 of record ARYC01015337.1, read on the forward strand.
TATTGGATAGTCTAGATCCTTTAAAGAAAGTTCCCTTCCTTCCTCAATGAATGTTTTCCAGCACTACTTTCTAATGTCTGTTATTATAATTATTCTCTCTCTTTCTGTTAATTTCATGTCATCATCTTAATAGTTTATTCTAAGAGTCACTTGAACCAGTTTGTGATCCGTCATTCTAAGTTGACTTGTTTCCCATTTCACAGTCTCTGTATTTTTAAAAATTTGGTCTAGTTAGTTCCCTTTTGTGTGAGTTTCCACTCCTTCTGGAGTAGATTCTTTCAACCCCTCTCTGTTTAATCTCTTCACCAATTCTTTGATATGGAAGTTATAATCTCCCATCACAATTATCCTCTATTTTTTATTATTAAATTAGAAAGTTAATTATTAGGTAGTACTAACCACTTAGGACTTTCTAATCGAGCTTTCTATTATACTAAGGCCTACTGAGGGCAGGTAGGAGGCTGCTGGGCGCAACGCATGAGGGACCAGTCGGCGGGGTTCAATCTGTCAGCGTGAACTCTTCGAGTGAGCTGAATCCTAAGATTTCCCTGCATTAGATGAGTTACCTGGCTTGAGTTCAGTTTCCTAGGTAATAGGGAGCAGGATAAGGTACGCTCTGCCTCCAAAGTGAGAAGACGAAAACCATTGAAGCCAACAATAAGGATATTTCTCCCACACCGGGCTAGGGTACTGAAGCTACCACAACGAAAGGACAGGGATTACGTTTCCCAGCAGCGGTGGGACCGGTAAGCGTTTGTATCCAACTTCTGTCACTCTGGTTGAATTCTACGAACCCTGTCCCCGAGATATAACCGGTCGACATCTTGAATTTAGGAGGAGACTAGGTGATAGCGAGATTGGTTTTTTCGAAGTTTCTACTTCACGACTGCCACGTCACGGAATTTGCCACGTCAACTCACTCAGATACGTCTACGTCACGACTAAGATTGATGGTTTGATTTTAGTATTAAACAGTGATATGTTAAATTTATTTGATTTTAATCATTAAACACACACACACATCTTCTGTTTTTGTCACTTTTACTTTAGAGATTTAATCATAAAAATCAGTCTGTTTTGCAGTTCTTTTACTTCTTCGTTCCAGTTTGGTGGTATATATGCTGTTTTGATGTTGAGTGGGAATCCTCCCACGTTCAATATGTTCCAAGCTATGTATTGTTTGAGAGTTTTAATTGTTTTCATCTCATACTTTCCACTGTTTAATACTAACACTCCTCCATTCCTCGCTAGTTGGGTTTGTGCTATGTTCTTGTGTTGATTCCAACCAGTCTTTAGAGTCTTGTTTCTACAAGTCCTATGAAATCAGGGTTATAGCCTTCGATATCTTTCATCATTAAATCTTGCTTCAGTTTTGAGTTCATTCCTCTGACATTCTGTAGCATTACTTTATTTCTACCGTCTTCGTAATTCCTTGCCTTTTGTTGCTTATGATTTACTCTCTCCTCTTGGTTCGCTGTTTATCCGCAAGCCTTTCATTTCTTCACACCCATCCTTCAACTTCTCTAACAGGTTAGTAGAATTCAAGCTGTCGGCTATTGTCAATCTTGACCGAAAATTTGTTTATGTTTTTCTAATTGTTTTATCATAACTAAACATTCTGGTTTTAAAATGTTAAATTTTACGAATTTGGTTTTGAATTTTCAAAGTATTTTTCCAATGTTTACCATGAAGATGGTTTCTCCCCTTGGCCACTGTTTTATGAGTAAACAGGTAATTTCCTCCTTCTATTGGTTGTTTACTTCTCTGGCTCCATTTTTCCCGCCTCTTTAATTGTTAAAGATTTCTCTTTATTTTTAATTTGATTTTTATTATTATATTTTTGATAATTTTCCTTATAATTACTTATATTAATTATAAATAAAACTCAAAAAAGCAATTATTAATCAAATACATTCAAAATGGGGAAAATGTAAAACAAAAATACAAAACTAATAGTTTAAATAGATAACAGCCACTAATTAGGAATACTTTCAGATCATATTATACCCCTTTTTTAAACTCTCTTATATATTTAATGTCGTAATTAAAGACACCTATTATGCTAAACTGTAATTAATATTAATGGAGTCTGTTAATGTTTTATTTTAATTATTTCTCCAATTCAAATCTCATTTCACGCAGTGTCCCTAGTTGTTAATGCTGCTACTGTAAAAAAGATATCTTCAGTATATCATCCCAAATATTAGTGTTTAGTGCTAAATGGGTGTTTGCTCGTCTTGCTGCTTTAGTATTGTTGATTCTTAATAAAAAATTAGGATTCATTCTGACTATTGATGATGGAAGATGATTCATCTGAGCATAATCATACATTTGAAGTGCAAGTTTCCTTATAAGCTTTAACAGTAGCATTTCATTGGTATCAAAATGTATAAGGATGTAAAATAGTAACTGCTTAGACATAATTTCTTTTGATTGTTACTCCATTGCAAACATCTAATTAGCATGATTGCTAAAGTAATTCATTCTATTTATAAGGTCCAACTATCATATGACCATCTCAAGCGATGCCTAAAGGTGTCACAATCTTTTAGACGCTTGTTAAGAATGAGATTCCATATTTCAATTCATTTGCTGACCATTAACTGATCTCTTCACATTCCATAGCATTTACTCTATTTCTTGGAGTAGAACTATAAATTCAAGGACAAAATTATAGATAGTGACAGCAATCTCTATTAATAATGAGCTTCCTAGTCAAGCATCGAAATCTATAATTGTTACAGCTGAAATAGTTGTTGGGTAGAAAGCATTAATTCTTACTGCAGAGTTTCCAGTCAATATTAGAACACCATTTAATAAAACGCCAACATCTGGCACTTCATTTCTTAAGATTCCTGTATATTTGTATACTGTCTATGAACCAAGAGCTTTTTGCCATGCTTAAATTACAAAGATATAAGTTAACTTTTGCCTAAGTGTTGAGATTTAGTGCATATAGTGCAGTTGTTTTAAGGTTAAAAGCAACATAAAAACTTATTAACTTCTCAGAAAGTTGTTTTGAATCTCCTGAATACATACAGTGATTAGGGAGAGAATTTGTTTAGACCGTGATTATAGTTTAAGCATACGCATCATAGTTACATCTTATTGTCAAATTCCTGTTCCAAACACACCCATCTTCTCCTGAAGTATCATCATCATAAAGTAAATTATCTGTGCAAGTTTATTCTTCTGATGCTATGTCATTAAAAGAGGACCAGTAGGTATCTGAAGTCTCAAATGATAATTTCAGGTCAAAGCACAACAGATAATCTGAAGTATCAATTTGTATTGCTAGTCTGAGGGATCACCTCTGTAGTAATCAGGGCACTCTTCAAAATAGCCATTTTCTAGCATGAAGTAGCCAGTTTAGCATTCCTAATTAAATTTTATATGGTAGATTAAAACCCCGTTAGTCAATTAAGAATGAAGATTGGGCATTAAGAATAATGAAATTACAAATTAATTATAATTGGCTGAAATTAAATATAATTAGGCTAAAAACAAATTTACGCACCCTGATTGGTTTATTTTATAGAGACAATTAATCGAGCAATGGCTTTAATAATTAGCCAAAACTTTAATAATTTACGCCAATTATAATTAATTCATAATTTCATTATTCTTAATCCCCAATCTTCATTCTTAAATGACTAACGGGGTTTTATGATATTACAAAGCAATACTTCTTGCTATCTGGTCCATAACATTTACTACACTCAATAGGACAGCCTTTACATTTCTTATCTTCTGTCTAATTATACGTTCCATCTGGGCATGCAAAAATATATTAGTTATTATAGAAATATTTCTCATCTTTGCATGTTAAGCAAGTTTTTTCAAGAATATTTGTACAAGTATAGCTAGTCTCATAGAATTCTAAAAAAGTGTTATTTGAACAATTGATGATTAACTTCAAGTTAAATTGCAAATGGAACAGTTGTGTCTTAACCAATATTATGTGTACATACAAGCTCCATAGAATATATGGCAATCATTGGTTCTTATGATGATAAACTAATACTTTCTGTTTCTACATCAAAGTAAGTGATGAATGCAGGTAAATCTGCGTATCCAATTTCTCTTAAACTTAGAATAATTTCATATCCTTCTGGGTCTGTAAAGAAATATTCTATATCTGTAATGGCAAGTGAAATAGTGGTGTCTCCCAAAAATACGACTTAATCGTCTATAGTATCTGTATAAGTTAAAGGAAGATTAGCTGTAGCAGTTAATGTGTAAGTCATAGATTTTGCTGTGTTGAGTACATCAGAGCATTCAAATTTTATTGCAAAAGTCTCTGCTTTAGTGTTATCAACAAAATCAAAATTAAGTTGAAGATTATAAGCATCCCAAGCAAACCAGGTATCATAAATAGCAAAGTCATAAACTGTATTGTTAATGTATAGGTAATAAGATATGGTATCATCTTAAAAATTGAGACATGTTTATAATAAATTAATTTCAAGGAGATCATCTATTCCATTTTTAACTATAGCTTAGTCACTATATTAGGTCTCTGTAATTTCAGCATTTGCAACAACTGAAAGCATGAAATTATAAGTAGTGGATATTGCTCCAAACTTATCATTCACTATACAAACAAATGTATAAGTTGCAATATTTTATGTACTACTTGGTACAGTTCCACTTAGAGCTAAATCACTAGTTAAAGGATATGTAGTTGAGGTTATGCAAGAAATAGATGCCGAATTCGTAGCAGATTGTGTACAAGATAAAGTTTATGCATCTTCCTCTAAATCAACGAACGTTAAAGCTGTAAAATTTTAACTATAAGTTGCAGCAATAAATATAGAAGCTAAAGTTAAAGACACACTAGTGTCCAAATCAACTGGTTAATTATATATAATTGTTAAAGTAATATCGGTATACTGTTAGTTTGTCAACATTGAAGTCGTCATAAACAGATAATCTTATAGTGTATTCATTACTTCCAGTATTATTGTAAGTTAGATTGCTTGCAGTTAAAGTTACTCCTTAATCATCAGAGTTTTCAATCGTGAACCAACTTGTAGCAACAAGAACTGATGAATCTGCATTTTCTAATAAATCCACATCAAATATTGCAGTAACACTTTCTGGATCACTATCTAATGCTATTATTCAAGTATTTTCATGAAATATCGAGAGAGTAAAATCAATTTCAAAATCCAATCTTTTCTTGCAGTTGGTGGTTGATTTACTTAAATCTCTAATTCTAAATCAACTTAGTTAACGATAATTAAGTCGTCAGTAATTGTTGCAATATATGTCAAAGTGTATGTTCCAGCTTAATAATTATCATCTGGTGTCATTGTTAGTATACTTAAAACAGGGTAAAATACAATCAAAATTGTCAATTCCCTGAATCAATAATAGGGAGTAGGTAATTAAATCATTTGAACACTAGGGAAAGACGGAAGGTATTCATAGTCTTGTTCAATAATTTAGTATATTCAATCCATTATTCATAATATTTTTTGCATAAAGCGTTAATAAATATTTAGAAATATACAAGCTAGTAAGTTTATATAATGGAAAGCTTGAATTAAAAAGTTGAATATAGGTTATAGACCTATGGTTTTATAGTGAGGTATGGGTCTAACTACCAGTTTAATAGAAGTAATACTTTGGCCAGTTATTCAACTATATCCACACTTTTGGGTTTGTCAATATATTAGGTTAAGAAATTCTTTTCCCATCACCATAACCTTGTAGAAGGAAAGAAAAGTGGTAAGCTCTCTTGTTCTAAATCTTACCCTGAAAATTTCCTGCGCTTCATCACATCTTCCGAGATGCTTGATATGCAGAAAGGACTTTCTCTTGAAACTCGAGCACAATATATTACTGATAGGTTTCCTTAGTACCATTTAACTGCTTCTCAACTCCATAGAATCTACAAAAAGTTTAAAATAAAATGTAAAGTCATGAAAACTAAACACAGGATGAATCATAATTAAGCTTAAAGATTACTCGAGTAAAGATTATCTAGCTTCAGCTCCCTAATATAGCAAGTTCATAGTCCTAACAAGATAATTTATATCGATGAGATAATATTCAAACCATTCCAAACTAGTTCAAAGACATGGGCTCCTCAGTACAGTAACTGCATTGCTAACAAGTTAGGTATGAATCTCAAGACTCAAGCTGTTATTGTGGGAATAAGTTGGAATCGGGATTAGAGGGTTATATGATCAAGCCACTTTCAATTAACACAACAGACTGCTAAGACATGCTTGAGTATTTAAGAGTTGTCAATTAGAACACGCAAGTTGTGATATTCTGGGATAATTTGCGTTGCCACCATAGTCGAGCTGTCTAAGATTTAATAAGAAGTTATGGATGGGAATGCCTCTTCAATGCTCCATACTCTTCTGAGTACCACTGTATTGAGGAAGTTTTTTCTAGAATAAAGCACCATTACAAAACAAACTTGATAAACTATGACTTCAAGTATTGTGGTAGTGAACATATAAAGCTGATTAAAAAGTTCAATAGAAAGCGTGAAAAGGGAAACAATACAAAGAATTGTTGATAGGTATTTAAATTTAATGAGAGACTTTATCCGATGAATTAATTTAATTAGTGAATATAATAATTTATTTCAAATAACATTTTTCATTCCATCTCCAAGTCCGATGGCTTGTGCTTTCCCTATCCTTCCAAACATGAGGAAACCTCCTCGGTCATTATATTCTTGGGCCCATGACCCTCTTACTCCTCCTTAAACTTGAGAAAGGGTTTTGATATTTCGTGATACTATCTTTTCTGCTTTTCCCTCCTTGGCTTTGCTTTGAACTTAAGCATCGATAGGGCTTTGCCCTTTGTCTCTATAAAAATACAATAAATAAATCAAAATAATTACTAGAATAAAATGGGTCACTCTCGAGCTTTTTAAAAATGTCTTCTCTTATATTGATCAAGTCTTTTTTATCC
>ARYC01015351.1:0-11867 GCA_000711775.1 Oxytricha trifallax
TTATAATTTATATTGCTGGAATGGAATTGAATTGGAAAAATAAATAAATAATAATTTTAATTTATATTACTGGAATGGTATTGAATTGGAAAAATAAATAAATTGTAATTATAATTTATATTGCTGGAATCGAATTGAATTGGAAAAATAAATAAATAATACTTATAATTTATATTGCTGGAATGGAATTGAATTGGAAAAATAAATAAATAATAATTATAATTTATATTGCTGGAATGGAATTGAATTGGAAAAATAAATAAGTAATATATATAATTTATATTGCTGGAATGGAATTGAATTGGAAAAATAAATAAATAATAATTATAATTTATATTGCTGGAATGGAATTGAATTGGAAAAAAAAAATAAATAATAATTATAATTAATATTGCTGAAATGGAATTGAATTAGAAAAATAAATAAATAATAATTATAATTTATATTGCTGAAATGGAATTGAATTGGAAAAATAAATAAATAATAATTTATATTGCTGGAATGGAATTGAATTGGAAAAATAAATAAATAATAATTATAATTTATATTGCTGGAATCGAATTGAATTGGTAAAATAAATAAATAATAATTTTAATTAATATTGGTTGAATGGAATTGAATTGGAAAAATAAATAAATTATAATTATAATTTATATTGCTGGAATGGAATTGAATTGGAAAAATAAATAAATAAGTATTATAATTTATATTGCTGGAATGGAATTGAATTGGAAAAATAAATAAATAATTATTATAATTTATATTGCTGGAATGGAATTGAATTGGAAAAATAAATAAATATTTATTATAATTTATATTGGTGGAATGGAATTGAATTGGAAAAATAAATAAATAATAATTATAATTTATATGGCTGGAATGGAATTGAATTGGAAAAATAAATAAATAATAATTATAATTTATATTGCTGGAATGGAATTGAATTGGAAAAATAAATAAATAATAATTATAATTTATATTGCTGGAATGGAAGTGAATTGGAAAAATAAATAAATAATAATTATAATTTATATTGCTGGAATGGAATTGAATTGGAAAAATAATTATAATTTATATTGCTGGAATGGAATTGAATTGGAAAAATAAATAAATATTTATTATAATTTATATTGGTGGAATGGAATTGAATTGGAAAAATAAATAAATAATAATTATAATTTATATGGCTGGAATGGAATTGAATTGGAAAAATAAATAAATAATAATTATAATTTATATTGCTGGAATGGAATTGAATTGGAAAAATAAATAAATAATAATTATAATTTATATTGCTGGAATGGAATTGAATTGGGAAAATAAATAAATAATAATTATAATTTATATTGCTGGAATGGAATTGAATTGGAAAAATAAATAAATAATAATAATTATATTTTATATTGCTGGAATGGAATTGAATTGGAAAAATAAATAAATAATAATTATAATTTATATTGCTGGAATGAATTGAATTGGAAAAATAAATAAATAATTATTATAATTTATATTGCTGGAATAGAATTGAATTGGAAAAATAAATAAATAATAATTATAATTTATATTGCTGAAATGGAATTGAATTGGAAAAATAAATAAATAATAATTATAATTTATATTGCTGGAATGGAATTGAAATGGAAAAATAAATAAATAATAATTATAATTTATATTGCTGGAATGGAATTGAATTGGAAAAATAAATAAATAAAAATTATAATTTATATTGCTGTAATGGAATTGAATTGGAAAAATAAATAAATAAAAATTATAATTTATATTGCTGGAATGGAATTGAACTGGAAAAATAAATAAATAATAATTATAATTAATATTGCTGGAATGGAATTGAATTGGAAAAATAAATAAATAATAATTATAATTTATATTGCTGGAATGGTATTGAATTGGAAAAATAAATAAATTGTAATTATAATTTATATTGCTGGAATCGAATTGAATTGGAAAAATAAATAAATAATACTTATAATTTATATTGCTGGAATGGAATTGAATTGGAAAAATAAATAAATAATAATTATAATTTTATATTGCTGGAATGGAATTGAATTGGAAAAATAAATAAATAATAATTATAATTTATATTGCTGGAATCGAATTGAATTGGTAAAATAAATAAATAATAATTTTAATTAATATTGGTTGAATGGAATTGAATTGGAAAAATAAATAAATTATAATTATAATTTATATTGCTGGAATGGAATTGAATTGGAAAAATAAATAAATAAGTATTATAATTTATATTGCTGGAATGGAATTGAATTGGAAAAATAAATAAATAATTATTATAATTTATATTGCTGGAATGGAATTGAATTGGAAAAATAAATAAATATTTATTATAATTTATATTGGTGGAATGGAATTGAATTGGAAAAATAAATAAATAATAATTATAATTTATATGGCTGGAATGGAATTGAATTGGAAAAATAAATAAATAATAATTATAATTTATATTGCTGGAATGGAATTGAATTGGAAAAATAAATAAATAAAAATTATAATTTATATTGCTGTAATGGAATTGAATTGGAAAAATAAATAAATAAAAATTATAATTTATATTGCTGGAATGGAATTGAACTGGAAAAATAAATAAATAATAATTATAATTAATATTGCTGGAATGGAATTGAATTGGAAAAATAAATAAATAATAATTATAATTTATATTGCTGGAATGGAATTGTATTGGAAAAATAAATAAATATATATTATAATTTATATTGCTGGAATGGAATTGAATTGGAAAAATAAATAAATAATAATTATAATTTATATTGCTGGAATGGAATTGAATTGGAAAAATAAATAAATAATAATTATAATTTATATTGCTGGAATGGAATTGAATTGGGAAAATAAATAAATAATAATTATAATTTATATTGCTGGAATGGAATTGAATTGGAAAAATAAATAAATAATAATAATTATATTTTATATTGCTGGAATGGAATTGAATTGGAAAAATAAATAAATAATAATTATAATTTATATTGCTGGAATGGAATTGAATTGGAAAAATAAATAAATAATAATTATAATTTATATTGCTGGAATGGAATTGAATTGGAAAAATAAAAAAATAATTATTTAATATATATTGCTGGAATGGAATTGAATTGGAAAAATAAATAAATAATAATTATAATTTATATTGCTGGAATGGAATTGAATTGGAAAAATAAATAAGTAATATATATAATTTATATTGCTGGAATGGAATTGAATTGGAAAAATAAATAAATAATAATTATAATTTATATTGCTGGAATGGAATTGAATTGGAAAAAAAAAATAAATAATAATTATAATTAATATTGCTGAAATGGAATTGAATTAGAAAAATAAATAAATAATAATTATAATTTATATTGCTGAAATGGAATTGAATTGGAAAAATAAATAAATAATAATTATAATTTATATTGCTGGAATAGAATTGAATTGGAAAAATAAATAAATAATAAATATAATTAATATTGCTGGAATGGAATTGAATTGGAAAAATAAATAAATAATAATTATAATTAATATTGCTGGAATGGAATTGAATTGGAAAAATAAATAAATAATAATTATAATTTATATTGCTGGAATGGAATTGAATTGGGAAAATAAATAAATAATAATTATAATTTATATTGCTGGAATGGAATTGAATTGGAAAAATAAATAAATAATAATAATTATATTTTATATTGCTGGAATGGAATTGAATTGGAAAAATAAATAAATAATAATTATAATTTATATTGCTGGAATGGAATTGAATTGAAAAATAAATAAATAATTATTATAATTTATATTGCTGGAATAGAATTGAATTGGAAAAATAAATAAATAATAAATATAATTAATATTGCTGGAATGGAATTGAATTGGAAAAATAAATAAATAATAATTATAATTAATATTGCTGGAATGGAATTGAATTGGAAAAATAAATAAATAATAATTATAATTTATATTGCTGGAATGGAATTGAATTGGAAAAATAAATAAATAAAAATTATAATTTATATTGCTGTAATGGAATTGAATTGGAAAAATAAATAAATAAAAATTATAATTTATATTGCTGGAATGGAATTGAACTGGAAAAATAAATAAATAATAATTATAATTAATATTGCTGGAATGGAATTGAATTGGAAAAATAAATAAATAATAATTATAATTTATATCTGGAATGGAATTGAATTGGGAAAATAAATAAATAATAATTATAATTTATATTGCTGGAATGGAATTGAATTGGAAAAATAAATAAATAATAATAATTATATTTTATATTGCTGGAATGGAATTGAATTTGGAAAAATAAATAAAATAATAACTTATAATTTATATCTGCTGGAATGGAATTGATTGGGAAAATAAATAAATAATAATTATAATTTATATTGCTGGAATGGAATTGAATTGGAAAAATAAATAAATAATAATAATTATATTTTATATTGCTGGAATGGAATTGAATTGGAAAAATAAATAAATAATAATTATAATTTATATTGCTGGAATGGAATTGAATTGGAAAAATAAATAAATAATAATTATAATTTATATTGCTGGAATGGAATTGAAATTGAAAAATAAATAAATATTAATTATAATTTATATTGCTGAATGGAATTGAATTGGAAAAATAAATAAATAATAATTATAATTTATATTGCTGGAATGGAATTGAATTGGGAAAATAAATAAATAATAATTATAATTTATATTGCTGGAATGGAATTGAATTGGAAAAATAAATAAATAATAATTATAATTTATATTGCTGGAATGGAATTGAATTGGAAAAATAAAAAAATAATTATTTAATATATATTGCTGGAATGGAATTGAATTGATAAAATAAAAAAATAATAATTAAAATTAATATTGCTGGAATGGAATTGAATTGGAAAAATAAATAAATAATAAATTATAATTTATATTGCTGGAATGGAATTGAATTGGAAAAATAAATAAATAATTATTATAATTTATATTGCTGGAATAGAATTGAATTGGAAAAATAAATAAATAATAAATATAATTAATATTGCTGGAATGGAATTGAATTGGAAAAATAAATAAATAATAATTATAATTAATATTGCTGGAATGGAATTGAATTGGAAAAATAAATAAATAATAATTATAATTTATATTGCTGGAATGGAATTGAATTGGGAAAATAAATAAATAATAATTATAATTTATATTGCTGGAATGGAATTGAATTGGAAAAATAAATAAATAATAATAATTATATTTTATATTGCTGGAATGGAATTGAATTGGAAAAATAAATAAATAATAATTATAATTTATATTGCTGGAATGGAATTGAATTGAAAAATAAATAAATATTTATTATAATTTATATTGCTGGAATGGAATTGAATTGGAAAAATAAATAAATATTTATTATAATTTATATTGGTGGAATGGAATTGAATTGGAAAAATAAATAAATAATAATTATAATTTATATGGCTGGAATGGAATTGAATTGGAAAAATAAATAAATAATAATTATAATTTATATTGCTGGAATGGAATTGAATTGGGAAAATAAATAAATAATAATTATAATTTATATTGCTGGAATGGAATTGAATTGGAAAAATAAATAAATAATAATAATTATATTTTATATTGCTGGAATGGAATTGAATTGGAAAAATAAATAAATAATAATTATAATTTATATTGCTGGAATGGAATTGAATTGGAAAAATAAATAAATAATAATTATAATTTATATTGCTGAAATGGAATTGAATTGGAAAAGTAAATAAATAATAATTATAATTTATATTGCTGGAATGGAATTGAATTGGAAAAATAAATAAATAATAATTATAATTTATATTGCTGGAATGGAATTGAATTGGAAAAATAAATAAATAAAAATTATAATTTATATTGCTGTAATGGAATTGAATTGGAAAAATAAATAAATAAAAATTATAATTTATATTGCTGGAATGGAATTGAACTGGAAAAATAAATAAATAATAATTATAATTAATATTGCTGGAATGGAATTGAATTGGAAAAATAAATAAATAATAATTATAATTTATATTGCTGGAATGGAATTGAATTGGGAAAATAAATAAATAATAATTATAATTTATATTGCTGGAATGGAATTGAATTGGAAAAATAAATAAATAATAATAATTATATTTTATATTGCTGGAATGGAATTGAATTGGAAAAATAAATAAATAATAATTATAATTTATATTGCTGGAATGGAATTGAATTGAAAAATAAATAAATAATAATTATAATTTATATGGCTGGAATGGAATTGAATTGGAAAAATAAATAAATAATAATTATAATTTATATTGCTGGAATGGAATTGAATTGGAAAAAATAAATAATAATAATTATAATTTATATTGCTGGAATGGAATTGAATTGGAAAAATAAATAAATAATAATTATAATTTATATTGCTGGAATCGAATTGAATTGGTAAAATAAATAAATAATAATTTTAATTAATATTGGTTGAATGGAATTGAATTGGAAAAATAAATAAATTATAATTATAATTTATATTGCTGGAATGGAATTGAATTGGAAAAATAAATAAATAAGTATTATAATTTATATTGCTGGAATGGAATTGAATTGGAAAAATAAATAAATAATTATAATTTATATTGCTGGAATGGAATTGAATTGGAAAAATAAATAAATATTTATTATAATTTATATTGGTGGAATGGAATTGAATTGGAAAAATAAATAAATAATAATTATAATTTATATGGCTGGAATGGAATTGAATTGGAAAAATAAATAAATAATAATTATAATTTATATTGCTGGAATGGAATTGAATTGAAAAAATAAATCTATAAATAATAATTATAATTTATATTGCTGGAATGGAATTGAATTGGAAAAATAAATAAATAATAATTATAATTTATATTGCTGGAATGGAATTGAATTGGAAAAATAAATAAATTATAATAATATTTTATTTTTTTTTATTTTATTTTTTATTCCAGCATATGCTTTTTTACTTAAAAATAGATTTCTTGTTCCGATAGACATTAGTGTATTTTTCTTGTTATTCTATTATTGAAATCATCAATTTCTTTTTATTTTTGTATATTATGATATTTTTTATTTTATTTTTAAAAATTTTTTAATTATATATATATTATGCATAAATAATTCAAATTTCCTATTATCTATTATACAAGTTTATATCTTTGTATCGATCAAGATTCTATGAACTGAATTTATTAAGTCTTCTTTTCTTGAATCTTAAAATATAAAAATTAAAAGCTTAAAAGAAAAATATTTTTTGTTTAAACGATTTTTAAATTAATAATGATAATCTAACTCTTTTCAGATAATTTTTACATCGTTTAATTATTTAAATTTGTTAATAGCTTTGCAGATAATTAAATTTTTGAGTGTTTTATCGTAGTCCTTTTATTCAATTCAAATTCTTTTTTAAAGTCAGAATCATTGTTATGCTTATTTTGAGAGGTATTCCATCGCGACCTCTACAAATGAGCAGAATAGCTTAGTTAATATTATAAGGTGGGTTGAGGTTTCTTTAAATTTTTGTTTTTATAAATGTACAATTCCTAATGCCTGTCACGATTATTCAAACTCGATTTTCTTTACGAGCGATTTGACCAATTTGTAGTCACTCGATAAACGTGAAACTACACATATCTATTTTTTAATGCTTGATTACAAAAATGCGTCTATTAGCGTCACCAGGAATTCAGTATAAGGATAGATGAGCTTAATACTGACAAATTTATGTTTGCATCTATTTAGGATTTTTAATGATTTGTCTTGTATTGGTGATAAGCTATTAGAATATGTTAATTTAAAATTTCCGTTGTTGAGATATCTTAAAATCATGTGAATTTTAAGCATAGAATGAAATAAAAGCTTGTTACACTCTAGATTTGCAAAATGACTTACAAATATTTTATACAAACTATTAAATCTAATAGTTAAGTTTATGTGAAATAACTTAAAGTCCCATAAAAATGTGATTTTTAAATGTGTTCATTAAAGGTATTTTCGTTCTTTGAATATCCTAACATCTTCAAGCTTGCAACAATTGAGATTAATTATTTTTAATTCGAAGTGCTTTGATTAAATCTTCTGAATCATAGTTATTCCATATCTTTATATTTATTTTGTTGCTAGACAAAGAAAAAATTAAATGCAGTTTGCGATGCTTTGTATATCATAAAACCTTTTACAGAAACTTGAAAATTAAGTATATTACTGAAATGTAATAAAATATGAGAATTAAATAATTTTTGTTAAAATATATATTCCTAAAATGTTAATGAATAAGATAATTAATATAAAAATTATTGTTAGATAAGTTATATCACAAGATTTAAAAATATAAAAAAAACCTTCTATAAAAATGCTTAAAATGAATGTAAATAATTCCCGTAAGTATTTTTTAGAAAGAGATCCTCTTAATAGTTTCAATTCATAACTGTACCTATTACTAAACATTTACTTGAGAGAAAATGATGTACTTACTATATGCCCGTTATTAAATCAATCATTTAACTCAATATTTTATAGCATCCTAGTACTTGGTGACCGTAACGATGAAAGATTCTAGAATTGCACACACAATTCTACAATATTTGTTGATTGGATGTTTGTTACACAGAAATCTATATCAGCGAAATCAATCAAATAACTAACATTGACATTCGATTATCTGTTTAAATTTATTTAATGAATGTCATGTCTATTTATACAGCTCTCATTTTCAATAGGTTTAAAGTCTTATTTTAAACATTAGGTACTAAAGAAAATGTTAATGAAAATTAATTTGAGTTGATCTATTGATGGACAAGATTAAAGTCATTCATTCATGTTAAAGGTACATATTCGCACCTTGTGCAGTTCAAATTTCTACGCTATCTCGTCTGAATTAAAGATAATAGAGGTTGATATCATCAATTCAGCAAAACTTGTTAAGCATTTTATAGATAAATGCTTCTTACGTTTAGATAAATGGCTGATTTTCAATGCTATGCACAGAAAGATATATCTTCTTTTTAGTTGCGCAAAGTAGTAACATTGACGACTAAATAATGTCAAAGAGTCTTAGCAATGTAATAAACTGTCAAAGCAGATCCACAACTTAGAGAGACTCTAAAATATCATTCTTCAGTAGCAACTATTTATTACTAGGATAAGACCAATGTGGCTATTCTTGATATGCTTTCCTTCTTAATAGTTAAGAGGAACGTATTATATACTGAATGAATCTATCCTGGAACTTCCATTTTAAATACATTTTATTTGAGTTGTCTTAAGAGAAAGACTGTTATAGAAGGTTACTCTCAGCCTAGTTCCTTCAATAATCAATATCTGAATGCAATTTATAAAGTTAAGTACTCAAAAATTCCAATAATTTTTATTTGATAAGATTATGAGCAATTTCATAAACAAAAATTAAAGATTAATCTAAAACTGAAGAGAGGTTCGGTCTCTCAAGATAAGATTCTTAAAGTTTATTATGGGATGATTAATAGTGTTGCACTTAAAGCATTGTCGTGGTAGATCTTAATCAGCGAATTCGATCAAACATTTATGTTGAAGCTCTAAAATTATAAAAACATCAAAGTGAAAATTCAAATATCAAAGAAAAGATTCGTTTTACAAACATATGGACTTATATTTGAGGGAGAAATTTATTATACAGCATATGCCTGAACTAAAAAACTCATTTAAAAAATTAATATGACAAGATAAATAATCCAAATATCTTTTTTATAAGATGATTTAAAATGAATATGTAAATAGTTCCCGTAAGTTTTTTTATAGAAAAACATCTTCTTAATAGTTTCAATTTATATCTGAACATATTACACAACATTGATTTGAGAGAAATTGAGATAATTTGGGCCTGTAATTGAATCATTCATAAAGCTCAATATATTATAGTATCCTAGTACTTGGTGAACGTAGCGATGCAAGATCCTAGAAATGCACACAAAACTCTACAATATTGATTGATTTTATGTTTGTTACAGTGAACTCTATATCAGCGAAGTCAATCAAATAATTAAGATTGACATTCGATTATCTCTTGACATTTATAATAATAAATGTCACATTCATTTAGACAACCCTTATTTTCAATAGATTCAAGTCTTTTTTAAGACTAAGCTACTAAAGAATATGTGAATGAATATTAATTTGAGTTGATCGCTTGGTGCACAAGATTTTAGCCTTTCATTCATGTTGAATGTACTTATTCGCACCATTTTAGAGTTCAAATTTCTACCCAATCTCTGAATAATGTAATAAACTGTCAAAGCAGATCCACAACTTTAGAGAGACTCTAAAATATCATTCTTCAGTAGCAACTATTTATTACTAGGATAAGACCAATGTGGCTATTCTTGATATGCTTTCCTTCTTAATAGTTAAGAGGAACGTATTATATACTGAATGAATCTATCCTAGAACTTCCATTTTAAATACATTTTATTTGAGTTGTCTTAAGAGAAAGACTGTTATAGAAGGTTACTCTCAGCCTAGTTCCTTCAAATAATCAATTTCTAAATGCAATTTATAAAGTTAAGTACTCAAAAATTCCAATGATTTTTATTTGATAAGATTATGAGCAATTTCATAAACAAAAATTAAAGATAATCGAAAACTGAAGAGAGGTTCGGTCTCTCAAGATAAGATTCTTAAAGTTTATTATGGGATGATTAATAGTGCTGCACTTAAAGCATTGTCGTGGTAGATCTTAATCAGCGAATTCGATCAAACATTTATGTTGAAGCTCTAAAATTATAAAAACAACAAAGTGAAAAATTCAAATATCAAAGAAAAGATTCTTTTTACAAACATATGGACTTATATTTGAGGGAGAAATTTAT
Source organism: Oxytricha trifallax (assembly GCA_000711775.1). Lineage (NCBI taxonomy): Eukaryota > Ciliophora > Spirotrichea > Sporadotrichida > Oxytrichidae > Oxytricha > Oxytricha trifallax. The sequence continues at coordinate 10,956 of ARYC01015351.1, forward strand.
TATAGAGCATATGCCTGAACTAAAAAACTCATTAAAAATATAATATGACAAGATAAATAATCCAAATATCTTTTTTATAAGATGATTTAAAATGAATATGTAAATAGTTCCCGTAAGTTTTTTTATAGAAAAACATCTTCTTAATAGTTTCAATTTATATCTGAACATATTACACAACATTGATTTGAGAGAAATTGAGATAATTTGGGCTTGTTATTAAATCATTCATAAAGCTCGATATTATAAAGCTTCCTAAAAGATAATTAAGAGATAAGGGGTTTGGGAAATACTGCTTTTGCCTTTAGTCTGAGTCATAAAAGATCTATCACTAATTGCAGGTGCAGAGATGTAAAATTATAATCCCAAGCATTAATTCACAGCAATCTAACTTATAATGCAGTTTTGTTAATCTTGAGAGGTATTTATCAATCAATCTATTTATTACCATTATTACTATTATTACAAATAATAATATAATTATTATTATTATTATTATTAATTATTATAATTATTACAAAAAAATATCAACATAAAATATAAATATTGACTTGTAGTTTTAATATGGGTAAATTGATAGAAAATATATATTAATAAAAAAATAATAATTGTTTTTAATTTTTAAAAATTAATTAAGTTTTCAAATCAAACTATGCCTTTTAATTTCTAGTTTTAATTGAATTCAAGCGTTAGAAGCTATAACTCTGTAGAATTGTTCTTAAATGGAGTATCGTTATTGTTCGGTCTCATTAAATGGAAGTTCATAAATTGAATGAGCTATTAGTGATTTTTAAAGTTAATATGATATCTTTGTACCGCCATTTAATTATTTTGAAAGAATCTTACTGAAGGAGGTCTAAAATTGTTTGAACTGTTGGCGCTTGATCTAAAAAGAACCGTATATCTTAATGCTCT